>JAQQZZ010094909.1:0-17200 GCA_030265115.1 Mopalia vespertina | reverse complement strand
TGATTGATTGATTGATTGATTGATTGATTGATTGATTGATTGATTGATTGACCAAGGTTATTTCACTTATATGACGGCGGTGTATCAAACACTCACAATCATAACATGTTAAGTGTTTTGCTCTGTTGGAAAATTAATGTTCCTCGAGTGCTAAATAAATCAATATGTCTATACTTGAAACATACTTACCTCAGCCAGAAGGTGATGGAACTTGATGGTCACAAAGTGCAGCGGGTTAAGAAATAAAGAGTTGCGCAATAGACTATAGACAAAGCTATAGACTTAAGATCGTATAACACAACCAAAAACTGCTTAATACGTCCATTAACCGGAATTTGAGATAGAACGGAATTGAAACCAATGTCTGAAGATCCGTATCTCTGGCTATAGCACTCACGAATATCAGGATGAGTCTTGGGTTACATCGGCATCTGACGAACGCCACATGTACAAGAACACTCGAGATATTTAATATCTTTCGATTATTTTAATTCAAAGAAAACAAGTTTTTTGTTGGTTTCTTTGTTTTGAGAAATAAAATAGTTATTCTGTGATCAATGTTGGTGAATATTATAAATCTTTTATAATATGAAGGACAGTTTCGTAAACTATGCTACTCCGTTGTTTATAATAGACCGATAGATAAAGGTAGTAAAGAGAATAGAACAACCAACTGGAAACATGTGGTCATTTATTATCCAATAGGTAAACAAAATATTCTTTTACGCTTGACTGACAAACGACTCTCCAATTTAACAGCAGAATATTTTGATTGAAGCAAGCGTCACAATAAGACCATATCATCCTTGTGTTTAGGACAACTTGAAACAATCCTAATTTGTAGATAAATGTGTTAGGTTTATATTTAATGTCATTCAAGTCGCAGTGCTGGCCGGGTCCTGCTTGGTGAAGACAAACAGGTACCACCTTCGATGTCACTGGCAACAGAAGGCACCAAAATACAAGACATGCACAGGCCATAAAGCACGGTGCAGTGGAAAATATAGCTGAATTCACAATGCAAGACGCCACTACAATAAGGCCCAAAGAGAGCCCAAACACAGAGGCCCTGTCAAAAACACGTACATTGGACATGCTAATAAACCCAAGGCTCCCTGATAATTTGATCATCCCTACCTGTGATGACTCAATATGGAAACTCGTCAAATGACTCAGACATGTACTCATGTTGCTGGGTGTTTGACTGCGTATTGAAGAATATTTCACGAATTGAGCTGCAGAACTTTGGTGGAAAAACAGACCCATTGATCGATTTAAGATACTGTTTTCTTGATAGTAAAGCACATGAGATAGCAGCTAGTCATATATAGAAACTCTTTTCTTACAGCCGCTAAATTAAAAATGGTGGTTTGCTGCGGATGGCCAGAAGACGGTACATCTAGCAGGAAATCAATTATAGGTCAAGTGATTTGGGGTCATTTAACTGCAGTTGTTAATGTTTATCTACGACCGTGGTCGTTTAACTGGCTGTATTCAAAGCCAGTCAAAGTTGTATGAATATTCAAACTAGAAACGGCTAATATAGACTTTTGATTGGATATTCAAAAGCTGCCATCAACCAAACTTGCCTTACTCTATCAGCGGCTGTAACAAATGGGGTTGTGCGTAATATAGTCACTGATTCATGGGGTTAACAATACTGACGCTCGATACTAGTATACACTTCATTTTCATGCTCATATTTGATAAAACGATTTATGTATTTTGCTCAGAATGCTATATCTGGACACAGCCTTCAGTTTAATGACAAATATTGTGCAGAGAAATTCCTTCCAAATAGCCCTACGTCGACAAAAGTTTTAACGAAAATCTCCCGAATATCAGTTCTCAAAGTGGCACCTCATAATGACCTAGAAGTGTATAGGCCTACTGCGAAGGTTTTAATCAAATGATCTTCCACATAGAAGAGATTTTCATCTTAAAGAACGTTTTTGTCTTTCTCTGCAATGTTCTTTGTTTACTTTGTCAGTTTATTCGCAAGCGTGATATCTGTAGGCCTAAAGAGTAACAGCTGGTGGACATTACGAGAAATTCTGTTGACATTAATTTTATGTCGTTCTTTTTATGTACCTCGTTGAACTGCGGGGGAGCACACTTAACATGGACGGAGCTATCCATATAGATAAAACGACCTTGTCGTTTACCCTTAATATAGTGCCAAATAAATTATATACAAAGCAGGACATGTAAAAAAAAATTATTAATCAAACTCGAATAAATTAAATATACTTTATTTATATATACGTCAGCTTGGATTATCCTTAGCTGTGTTTGACATTGTGCACATAAAGTTGGCTTCATATCTTGTGTCAAACTTAATTCATCAAGAATAAGAAAAGAACGAATGTTTACTTATTAAATATACGCCTAAAACATTGCAATTGCTAACAGATAGGAAGAAGAGTTTAATTTCTTTGAGGTATTTTGGCCACTTGTGAAGAGAAGGCACACTCGAACGTAATCCTAAATAAGGTAAAATGGTAAAATCAGCGCACTGTTCAGTAAAAATCCGCACCTACTTTCGCGAAGTTATAATGCAGAGAAACTAAATTGCACAGTTGAAACACGTACAGCGGTCCGTTTCTTATTGTTAAGGTGCAGGGGGGATTACCATACATAATCCAGTCCAACCCGGCACCCCTTCATACCCCCTCGAATTACCGCTACTAATTAACGACGACATAATCAGACACGAATCCCTTACCTTAGCTTAGTCTCGTAGCTCTATTCATTCGTACCTCATTAGAGCTACGCCGTTAGATAATGATTTTTCAGTCGGATTTGGCCACCTCTGCTCAAACAAGTTAACCACTTCGCTCAGCTGATCTAGGATCTCTTGATGTTGAGTTAACTGCCTAAATAATACATCCTATTAATTTTAGCTGTTTGTTCCCACTATGGAGGCAGATATTCAAAGTCAAAGTCCGGCATTGACAATATTTCGCTTGCTGTTTACAATAACGGCCATGTAAATTACCCATAATGCACCGCACTAGACGTTTAAACATGGAACAACCATGTGAGCGAGAAACAAAATCTAGTTTATGCCTGGCTTTGACTTTGGATATCTGTCTCTACAATTGGCACATTGAGCTAAAATTAATAGGATGTATTATTTAGGCAGATTACTCAACATCAAGAGATCCTAGATCAGCTGAGCGAAGTGGTTAACTTGTTTGAGCAGAAGTGGCCAAATCCCGACCGAAAAATCATTATCTATCGGCTTAGCGCTAATGAGGTACGAATGAATAGAGCTACGAGACTAAGCTATCCCTTACGCAACAATACCCTGGATCTAATAGTGAAGTCCTGACCGATGTTAAACTTTTTGACAGAGACACCCCCTATATAGATTTTAAAGCACACGTTCACTTCCAATGACGTTTACAAGGGAACATGGCAGCACACCATACATTTTTAACTAAGAGAAGCAATTCATTCGCCCGCTTACAGTGGAGACTTTGACCCTGGTGCATTGAAAGGCCATCCTGGAGTGAAACGGAATCTTACACTGTGTGTAGTTTGTCAACGCCTTATGTACAATTCGCTTGGTCATAAACCAGGACCATATTGAACGTAGTGATATTCGCTAAAACGGCATAAATTGTGCGGTCGTGGCTAGACAAATTACAGCTGTATAAATACACCGGGACTATGCTACGATGTCATGCAGCTGTAAATCAATGCAATTCCTTTTTAAAAGAAACCACAAATTTCATTATTCTTAAATTCAAATTTGTTAACATTAAACGTTGACCCACGCTACACATTTTCAAATTTGTAAGCAGCTGCATTTTTCGTAACTGTGGCTAAAAGTAGAGCGCGGTCTCGTGACTGCCTGGTAAGATAGTGTTGGTGCGGGTTTATCCTAAAGTTCCCAGTATGGTTTGAAAGGCTAGATTGTATTTGATGGTTACATGGTACCATCTAGCTTTTCAACGGAGACTGCAACTTTGTGATTAACCCGTGTCCTATCGTTCTTCCCAGGAAACCAGGAGGCGGATCTCTATTTTTAGCCACAGTTACGGAAAATATCCAGGTGCTTAAAAATTTGTAAATGTGTAATGTGGGTTAATATAAAATGGAACAATGTGTTTTAATAAAGAACAATTAAATTGTCTTAGTAGCGTTAACAAGAATTGCATCCCTCTTGTACGACATCGTTACATAGTCCAGGTGTATTTATACAGTTGTAATTTGCCGAACGATGACAAAACAATTTGCGGTAATTTATCAAATATTACTACATTCAAAATAGTCCTTGTTTATGACCTAGTGGTCTATACTCAATGTCATGGAGGAAAGACGGCGACCGTTTTAATAAGATGATCTAACTCATAATTTAATAGGTGGACCGAAATGAAGTGGTCCTGCGACAGCTTTTTTTTCTAGACGTTCAATATTAAATCAGTTCGCTGTAAAATTCTTACGCTTCGTTTATCACTTCACTTTTGTGGGAACAGTACTACTACAACAACAACAACAACAGCTGTAGAAATACCAACAAACTAATCATTAGCTTGACTTATAAACATCCGGTCGAAGACATGCCAGCACTATGTAGACCTAAATAAACCAATCTATGGATTTCTAACGAATTTAATTTTCCGTAAATCAAAAATGTGTTCAATTTTATTTTGACCAAAATAACATATTTTTAAGCTGCTGGCGTAGAGTATAGTTCCTTCGCGTGACTTCCTGAGAAAAAGGGTCTATCCTACAGTTCCAGCCTGCGTTGAAAAGCTAGATGTTGTTTTGTGGTTAATAAACGGCCTTCCAGTTTGGGGAATGGTGAGAAGGTGGCCTTGCAGCAGGGTCCTATAACGTCAGATCGGTCGTCGCCTTTCTAGTTAATTATTGGATCGTAGATGACATTGGTTAATTGTTATTATCACGTGCCGTCCATTTCTTTGTGAATGTCCTCTAAAAGGTTGTCAGGCTGAAGATGCGTTCTCACGGCAAGATATATCTTTACCATTTAAGGGAATTCCCCTTATTTGGGGCATTTTGATTGGTTCAGAAATAACAGACGAAGCAGACTCGTTTGGAGTCGTTACTACAAATCTCACCGTGGAATACAGTTTAACGCCCGACCCCAGACCGTTCCTTGAAGTCAAGTTCTGTTCTTCAAGTTAGCAGACGTTGGCCATGATAAACTCCATCATTTATAGACTGCGATTTTATCCCATAGGTTATAGGTTTTTTCAGTTCCTGAGAAGACTATTTAAAAATGTTTAACTGTGTCTTGAAAGTAGTAACAGAAACAAATGTTCACATTTCGAATTAGCCGCAATCAATGTTTCATATCATGTTCCAAGTAGGCCTACAACTTAAACATCGGAATCATCAAGCCAACTGGGCCGTGGCTCGTTATGTAACTGTACAAAAGAGCACCACAGTAAGCGTTGTTTAATGGGTGTTGTGTGGTCTGCAGATTTGGTAATTCGACAATGAGGCAAAATTCAAGACCACGGATATATGGTGTAAAATTGAGACAATTTCAAGTGTTAGGAAAGCCGAATAAATAGCTCAAGACGTTTACAATGGCGCGATGGGATACCACACTCTGGACTTGATCATTCATTGGTCAACTGTTTTATTAGCCAACCAATTGAATCTCCGCTTCAGTGACCCTGAGACAATACAAATCTGCAGTTTCTCATAGTCAACGTCCGCTAACTTAAGAATGAAATTTGATTTTTGAAGAAATGGGTCTGTCCTAATTGTCCCAACAAAACGGGGGAATCAACAGCGGATAGTGTTTTGTTCACGTGACAATGATCCGGTTTTAGACGTGGTATGTCAAGGCGCCTTGACCTGAAACGATAGGAAACCTATTTTCACACAGTTACTAGAAATGAAACTATACTGTAACGCGGACAAGGTAAGCCAAGGGCTAGGGCCGGATTTACCTACTTGTGGGCCAAAAGCGAAACTCATCAGTGCGCTCCCAAATGTATAGAAATGTTGACATGTTTAAGTATTCAAAATATATAAATATATATCTTCACTGTATTTTTTTTAAATGACCGAATGTCAACAAATACTTCATAATATTATAATATTATAATGTAAAAAAATACGAATTTCAACACAATGTAACGCATCATTACCTTTAATCAAATTAGTTTTATATCATGTACATCTTATATATGTGGGAATAATGAATAAAGAAACAATTAACTTGAAGCATAATCAATTTTGGTAGAACAAAATGGGCTCTAATGGTTTTGAATATATTATAGAAATACCCGGTGTATATTTGTGACAAGGTTATTCTCTAGCACGCTGCGTTACAAATTAGTTTCAGTGGGCCCCCAGATAAACTTGGGCCCTAGGCCAATGGCCTAGTATGCCTATTGGTAAGCAACTTGGGTGCGTAGCACCCAAAACATACATTGATTTTTGTGATAAGAAAATAAAAACTTTAACGTATGCAAAAAAAATTCAAATTCATTTTCTAAGAGTCAGCAAGAGATTTCTTGATGATGTATGATGTATTGGTTACATTGACATGCCACACTTGAGCTGATATTAAAAAAATATTAGGTTGTAAAAAGATCACTCGAGTTATGGTATCAATTGAAATGCTTTAATAGTTTAAGAACGTGTATGTTTATATTTGACCTTGAAATGAATCGGGTTTTCAATAGGCCACGGAAAATGTGTCAATTAAGGTCCGCTATATGTAGTATATATATCTTGGCTGAACCAAATAAATATAAAAATAGCGCAGGTTTCCTACCAGTGAAGTAGTCGTGTATTAGAGCGACTGGACCGGGTGTCACGCTTAATATGGTTGGCGGACATCCTCTCTCGATACATACTGAAAATTAAGGATTAAGATCCGAATTCATCACGAATGGAGCAAAGTGTATGTTTGTTGATAAAGCCTCCACTCCACCCATCCGCTCTCACTGGCGCGTGCTTGTGACGTCACTTTGTCCCGGAAGTCATGCGCAATACGTTGGCAATATCCAGGAAATGAAATCCAAACAAAATGGTGGTCACCATTTTCCTTGTAACCGGAAATTCGACACGCTTTATCGCTGATAAACGCTTCCTGAGGGAAGTTGTTCTACTCATTTTAAAAGATGATAGCTTGCGAAAAATAAGCTAGTCCCCAAAAGGATTAATTGGAATTAACGGCTTGAATTCTCATGGAGCATTATTGGCGTGTGAGTCAATACCGAGAAGAAGTGTACATTTTTGTCTGTTTCGCACAGGCATGTATGCCAGTCGATACATAAATAAGTCTCAAGTCTGGCGGTAAAAATGTTTGTTGGACTTGTGGTTCAAATATTTCACTATAAACAGTAGCTCCTATCCAAGGGTCATGCATGTTTAAGACAAAAAAAATGACATTTAGTTCTGGTTTACAATCAATACCAAAACCCAATTATCCTACCAATAAAGCTAACCCTAAACTTCACCCTAGCACAATTCTAACCTTAACACAACATTAAGCCTTAAACAGACCTAAAACCTAACACTTTAATTTACATCTTAAGTCTACCTTTAATCAGTGTTGTTTTATAACTGTCGGCATTATCAATTACGAGGCCAATTCTAGATGATCCTTTTTGTTTTCTCTCGATTAAAAACGTCGTACGTAACATAAGTCATTTTAAAATTGATAAAAAGCGTTCAAATCTGCATAGAGTACTTGTAATTTGCACATTCTTTATTTCAAGACATAAGTAAGGTTGGATAAGGTGTTGCATAAATTCAAAACCATGGAATTCGCTGATGGCAAATGACTGCATGATGTGTTTGTTTGACTGTTGTTTATGAAACGACACGTCCTTAACACAATGGAGCACACAGGTGTAAAAATGACACGGACCTGCTGATGTGCATCGAAACAGCAACACTGTTACAGTGCATGTGTGAAACAATACCCAGTCTGGTATTCCACCAAATGGCGGAAGAAATTGAAGATCATATGCCCTCAAATCCATACGTAGTGTTTTTAGAGAGGTAACAGTTGTATGGCAAAGTCTTCTGTCTTCATTTTCACACCGAGTCCAAACTTGGTTTTAAAAGGTGTGTCTAACATATAATTATGACATATTCCGAGGTTTTAAGCGCCATTCTATGCCGGGAAGAACAACAGTTAACAATTGGACTGCATACCAAAGCTGCATGTAGTTCCCAAAACGTCTGTAGCATACATCAAACTTGTCACCGACAATTATAAATCAATTGATGCCATTGATCTATGACAAAACTCTATATACCGGTACACGATATCAATATGCGTGCACTGAAAGTGGAGCCCAAATTCTGTAAAGCCCAAATTAAACACAGAATCATACAAAATAAACAATTTAATGATGTTTTCAAAATTAATTTTTTTTTACAACATTTTGTGTTTATTTAATAATTTTTTTATGTTTGAATATACAATTCTATTTCAGATTAATTATATATCTTTGTTTGATTATGGCGGGTTTAGAAACCCCGAAGAGCTTATAATAGACTTTGGACGGCAAATAAAGGTAACTAATTGTTTTTTAGAGCTATTGGATGAACAAATTAATGCAAAATTTGGATAATTCATATTTACTTGGGAATGGATGCTCAATCAGCACAATTCAGGTCCGTAGAAGAAATGATTTCAGCTGAGACTTGAAAAGCGTAGCTGGAGGTCGTTGTTTTAAGTCCTTTTGTAAACTATTCCTTCTAAGGGTTTTGGCAGTATAAATAATAAATAATAATAATTGATTTCCTTCACAGTGGTCCCTCTTCGCGTCGTCCACTGCAAAAATCCCTTGTATAGTCAGCGGGTATATAACAAACTAATTTTTGTATATAAATGGCAGCTGATTAGCGAGCTTAGTTTTACCCTAGAAGAAAGACAGTCCAAAACATATCTGATCTTTAAATTACATTAAACAGTAACATTATATCCGGTATAATGTATTCTGTCGAGCATTGAAATATCAGTCACAATGTTACAGGAATATCTGTTTACGACATTTCTTTGAAGAGTGTATGTGCTGTTTAGAATGGATGGAAACAGTCACTGACAGGATGGGCGATCATTCCATGGTTACTGGACACCATATATGAACTATAGATGAACTTATATACTAAATCATTTGCGTGAATACTATTTTATTGTATTAAAAAGGAGGGGAAACAAATCTCGCTTATATTGCTTATATTAAACTTTGTAAGGCAAATATATATGTATGTCTGTTATTTATTGAACCGAACTGTAGACAGATAGGACAAAACAGTTTTTGAATACTTGATTCATCAGATTTGGCGCGAATAGCCCGGTGAGGCTGCATGCGCCAACGAAACCAAACAACCAACCATTCATAAGATCGATGAGCGCCACCAAATCTGACCAAATCTATATGCACCTCTACCGCGACTTCTTTATATGGCATTGGGTAGCACACTCAAAAGTAAATCTAGAAATACCAGGAATCCGTCAAGAAAAAGTAACTTTTTCTTTGAGATATATTATTATTCTTTTTTCGTGGTGGACTATTTCATAAAAAATTTCAAAGCTGATTAAGTTAACCCCGAGTTTCTATGAGATCGTTTCGTCATGGTTAAAAATTTGCAAAGGAATAATTAAGCATCTTTAGTCTCACGCACATTCAAATGTAATTAGTTGCCTCTGTATTTATACTGCATGACATTTTTGGGTAGATTTGTTAATGGTCTCGACGCTTTGCAACTATTCTAAGTGTGATATTAATTACATCAGAGTGCACATGTTCCATCTATTCACAGAGTTTTCTTTCTCACTATTTTAGGCTGTACAACATGCATATACAGTGGAAGGCTTCGTCAAATGAAGTTCAAACGTTGGTTGTAGTCTATTTTTACTCTTACCGACGATACAACCGCTTTGTAGCTAGTCGTCCCGGACAGTCCATACATGCCATTTTGTAACCATCAAGTACCATATAGCCTTTCAATGCAGACTGGGTACTTTGGGATATAATTGCGCCCCCACTATCTAACCAGGAAGTCCCGAAACGGAAACCTACTTTTAGCCACACTTACGAAAATTCCAGCTGCTTAAAAATGCGACAATGTGTCACGTGGGTCAACATTAAATGAAAATTCAATGTTAATTTAAGAATAATTGAAATTGTTAGTATCTTACATTGACCTACAGCTGAATGACATCATAGCATATAGTCCCGGTGTATTTATACAGCTGTAATTTACCTGGCTATACGAACGCACAATTTACGCTATTTCAGCGAATATAACTGCATTCAAAATGGGCCTGGTTTATAACCAAGCGGGCTGTACGCAAGGCATGGAGGTAAGACGGCGACGGTTGTAATCAAATGCCTACATGCATTTAAATCGGTCAAAACTTGTGCGAGATTCTCGTTATTGTGGTATCATGACTACTCTCAGTCGTGATACATGTTTGGATATGCATCAAAATCTTATATTATGTTTCCCGCAAGCCTTTTACCAGCGTATACACACTATTCCCAGCACTATATAGGCTAAATAATTGCATATACCTTTAGAATATGCAAATTTACTTCAGGAGTTAATCATAATTTGAAGGTGTGAAATCTCTACCCAATTCCAACTTTGTTTGAAATTGAAAAGTTGATTTGAAAACAAAAAGGCTTTTCATAATGGCGACGATCGTTTGACGTCCGAGATGATGTACACAGTATAGTGGAAGACTTCCGCGAGTGACATGCATGTCAGCCATATAGGCAACAAAGGTGGATTAATTAGTAAAGGGGGGGCTACTTCTCCGATGGATTTAAATCAAACACCATGTGTGCCGTGCTACTCTTGTAACGTGCTATTTTACACTTGTTAATAAAACGTCAAAATTATCTCACATATCTCGCATGCTACTAAAGGAGTCAATACATACACATATATAGTCTATATACGTCATGTGAATCCAGTAAAGACAAAAGCGTTGGACTGTGTAATAATTAATTACGAATTAACCTAATCAAAATGTGTTATGCATGCTAGAATGGCTAAGTGTAACCCCTTCTTTGAAGCAAGGGTACTCGACTTGCCCCGGGCACGGGAAAGTTCAACTTATCTCAGTTCAATCGAAGATATTAATATTCCTTTAATTAAGACGTGATATATTTCGTTAATTTGCTTACGTTTAAATTCCTATTTCAGCCTTGTTATTTAAATATATCGTACACAATGTATATTAAAACCTACCGTGCATGTTTTACATACCCAGAAGCGATTTACTGTTCAAACAGATGGATTTAACAATGCTTCAAGAAGACACATATGAGAAATAGAGCAAGTGTTTTTCTCACATTCCAAATTACCGTCAAATTGCTAAAGTAAATACGTATTATTATGTAAGATTGGATATTCTTACCTCAATTTATGCATTTTTGTTATTATAACATTTTATTTTTTATGTATTTGATGTCAGTTTATATCTAGGATATTTTTTATATTCTTTCTTAACGGATGTGGAAAATTAAACTAGAAAAAGCATTCGTATCTGGGGCAGTATATTTCTCCCACTTACGCAATTTACATGTGTAAAGCAGTCTTCAATCTAAGCAGTATATATTCTATTATAGACGATCTCTATAACGGTAAAACTTCAATAGCTTACATAGCGAAAGATGTGCAAGCCTTCTGGTGTCTTGCTCGACGGTGGACAAATAATATGGTCCTTTACTGATTTTCATGGTCTTTTTTAAATATATAACACATATAAATGCTAATTGCTCGACGCACGCAGGCTTGATTGATTTCTTGTTGTTTACCTCGGGCGATTAAGGGTACATGGTGGGCGCACGGATGCCCTTTACACACTGTGAACTATAACGTCACTTCCGGGTTTAAACAAAAAAGGTATAATTAACGGCTTAGTTTTCTCTGCTCCAAAAGCGATTTTGAATATTTCAAAGTTAACCTTGTGAATATATAATTGCTTGAAAAAAATATGGTCTAGCCGTGTAAGTGATTATCACGATCTAAGTTATTTTTGTAACGATTTTCTTGGGGAAAAAAATCTTCATCCATTATCTACATAACTTGTGCCTCCATCCACGTGATGTCTCACACTTTACATAATCTGTTCATCCACAAAACAATTCGAATATTACTTGTATTTACTTTATTTCAGTAAGTATTAACTTTTGTTTTTATCTCCGTCTAACAACTAAAGAGGTTCCAACGGAATGGCCTTCCGGACATTTGTTCGACGGTGGCATTTATATATCCTCGGCAATATAATGTTGTTGTAAAGTAATGCTATTTGTATCATTTGTTTGCCTTCAACCACTTTAAAATGAGACTGTTTATGAGTGTTTCGTTTCCGAGTATACTATGCAGCCGAATCGGGTTTGCTAAGGGGCTACACGTCTTTGTGCATGATGAGATCAGATTGGTACCGTTTAGTTAAGACAAAAACAGACTATCCCGTGAGAGCAAGTGGAAAAGCTCTCCATCTCATTTCAAGACTGTATATTAAACATAATTCCCGTGGTAAATTAGTTTTATTTTAATTTTATTCAATTATGAAATATGACCATATTAGTGCTAAGTTTCAGGGTTTTCCAAGCAGTAAGTATATATCTTCCTGACACCGGATCGAAAGTAACCCGTGAGAGCAATTTGATAATTTCCTCAACTCATTAATGTGCATGATATTTTTTCATAATTCCCCGTTATTCAAATTTACAATGATGGCTAGATCTAGAAGGGAGTTTCACATGCAAGCAGATCATATAACTACCCAACATGCCCAGATCAATGGCTTCCGATAGGTTGGTTTAATTCAGGCGCAAAAGCGTAACCCGTGAGAGCAATTTGATAACATCCTCCTCTCACGCCTGTAGAGCGTTAAAACAATTCCCCCCATATCAGCCCCATCAATCTCAGTATTTAATAATCCCTATTATCACCATATAATTACTGAGTCGCTCAACGATCGCCCAAGATAGGTCTCTTGTAAATGTCAGTGAAAATTTTATTCATGTATATTAATGAGGGGTGTTGGTGAAATATATAGCCCTTTAGTTCATTCTCAGGACAGCCAAATGAAATTCCCAAGCTTTTAAAACGGAATTATAGAAATTAATTGGCCTACGGAGATAAGCTTATTTAGGTAAACACGCTATAACTATAGAAAGAGCTAAGTGGGCTTTTAATTTATACTCTTACTTTCGTTTTTTCCCTTGTTCAGCGATTATCAAGCAGATAATTTGATTTCACACGTTCTGCTTTACACGTGTGGTCTCATCGGCTCATATCATACTCCTCATCGCCAGACGACGTTTTTACGGCGTCATTGTTTTTATTGTGTAATCTAGTAAAATCGTAATCCCCTCAAAAAACATAAATCTGAAAATCGATTAGGCACTTTGATCTGATGTCTAGTCAAGGTGTCAAAGAATTAACCAGAGGGTAAATCCAGATTTTTAATATCAAATCATACTTAATTAAAAATATATTATAATCGCCCGCTAACCCAGATTTCTAATGTTATATAATATATCAACTGTGTCATCCTTTGTTTTGTTTTTTCTCCAAAAATAAACTTGTTCAATTTGAATACAAACACGCACTAGGAACAATAGCACAAACATTCGTTCCCGGCTGAATACAAATGATATATGTTAAATTATGAATATTTAGAATTTTTCTTTGCTCTATTCATTATTGTATCATTTATTTGTTAGTTTAACTTAAGAGTTAAGTGTATTGAACCATTGAACAAAGTTATTGCAAAAAGCATAGTGTTGCCTATAAACAAACTTTAACGGACAATCTTTGATGAAATTTAAGGTTTTTTTATTTTTATTCTAGAGAAAGAAAATGTGGCGTGCTTCCATCGGGATTCCATCACGGGCTAGCAGCACCAGATCTCGAACCGGCTGAGCTACTGAGGCTCACGGTAGAACGACTCCGAATTTTCATCCCAGTAAAGGCTGCGAATCATTCTCTACGAGGAGCAGTGACACAGGCTCACTAAATTAGTGCCTTTTTAATCGAGAAATAACCACAAATGTTTTTCTTAAAATGCCTTATTAACCTTTTTTTAATGAAAATTTGTCTTTTGTGACCATAACATCATTAACTCAACAAAGGCTAAATTGGCCGTCAGCCAAAGTTGGCCTTCGGGTTTCGGTGGACGGCTGACGTTACCGACGTTGCCTAATGTCCTTCAGACGGTGGCTCCAGCTTTGTATGAGTGCATTGACCCTATCACCAACAGTGAAAGTATTATCACTGGTACAGTTTGATATACCGTCTTTTGCTAAAAGTCGCTAAAACAAAACAATAACATGTATGTAAGTAAGAGCTCATTATTTTATTTCAGATGTGGGAATTTTACAACTTTTCGTCGAGTGTTCTCATACAGATAAGATGAGAAAATATACCTGAGAATATACAATTATTGTTACATAAGCAATTAAACTCACATCATATGGTTCAATTATTACAGTTGGGATAGAAGATGTTCTGTGAAATTGGGCCTACCATATAATGCTTGCTATAGACTGGTGTTTTACACCATGTGCAACATTGTTTCGCTTTACGAACAGAACCACTTGTGCGCACCGCCAAAAGGCCCTGCTATACAATTTAACAACTCACTCGCTTAAAGGTCTTTAGATGAGTGAAATAATTTTAAGTACGGCGTAGAATCCCAATCAAACAAACTCGACTTAAACGAAGAGTGTGAACTAAGGACGCGTGTAGATTAAACGACCAGACGAATCTCATAGTTATCTGTTTCAGAGAGTGTTGCTTTTTGGCTTGTTTTTCTTGCTCATTAATACTGCACTTGTCAGTATGCACTTGTTAGTATGTATTCGGTATGATTTAGGCACATTATATCGACCTGTATAGTAAATTTTAGTCATGAATGCACCACCACAAAGGCACAACTGTGAATTTGAGGAAAATGAAGAAGAAAAAAAAGAATAAGGAAACAAATTAGACAAGATAAGGACCATTGGGTTAAATATCATCCTATATACTGGGTGAATTTAGAAGGTCGTTTGTTCGATTTGGGAAATTATCCCATAAAGTGTTAAAGCGAAACAGAAACTTGAGTATAGAATATTTGATGTAGCTTGAAACTCCTACTAGAAAAACCATTATTTGACGGTGTGAAGCAGGGGACGTACATCTGTCCGCATCTAAAACAACAAATATGAAAATATGAATCGCGAAGTATTCTCTTTGCCCGTGGCGTGTGTTGAGTGAAAAGGAACTCTCCCACGGGAAGGTCGAATAGACCTTGTCGACGTCATGAAAGCTCACGTGAGGTGGTCATAACATTCCAGAACATAACCCATTCAGGTTCTTTCTGTCTCACAGAAATATAGATGGATACAGAAAGCCGACGCTTTCAATACCATTATATATTTTATTATGGCTATATAAAGGTTAGGATAACAACTCTAAATGGGTTAACAGCCAAAGAATTATTTATGCTCACCCTAAATCTAGTCCTTTTATGGTCTTTACAATAGTATTTCGAGCAATTAGAAGTACCGAAAGTAACGTAATGCTCGGAAACATAACTCCAGCGAAGTTGTAGCCTTTGGCGCTGACCTAACCACGGCTCTCGTGTGAATATGCAAATTAACACCAGGCTCATTATGACTATTAAAAATAGAAACATAACAACAGACGGAGATGTGATGTAAAATTAAAATCTGAAACAAAAAGTTTCTGAATGTAAGCTAGTGTTATGCATTTATTAATTTTATACAGTGTGAAGCGAAACAAAAAGAAAACGTTATTCGCATCAGTGATTATGAGCTAATGCCAACTTTCCTAAGGATATAAGCAATGAAACAGGTGTGGATATACAGCCTATAGCAAATATATTGCCTTATATAAAAGCAGCTGACAGGCATTTAATAAAGAACCCACAAGAGAACATGCTAAATTCCTCAGTCAATTGTTTACATTATAAAACCATTTCACTTTTATGTGTGTTTTTCTCGTCATACGGTCAAAGTCTGATAGTAATAAAATTATCATATTCAAGACTTTCTTTCCTCGCATAAATCTAATATAGAAATATTTAAGGCTGGGCATGTGTTGGTTAATGAATTACGTGTCAAGTAAACAAAATAAAAATGCTAGAGCTGGTGTTTTATGCGATAAATTATTGTATGTATTGCTCCTCCTATAGAGGCGCACGCAGGAAAAAAACTCATATTGTTATATTGGTTGGCGACAATTGATTGGCTAGCTGGCTGGCTGGCTGATTGGCTGTCTGGTTACCCCGCTGACAAATTAAAAACATCAGTTGGGAAGATACGCGTTATGGTCATATATAGTATCTCTAAAACAGTTATTTGACAAAATAATCGGAACTCAGATAAACATGATTTGCACATCGTATGAAAGTACATCTATGAACATTTTTCTTCCTCTACTTTACAATTGTAAACAGACATAATTAAATGCGGTTAAATCTAATTAACTACAAAGATGCGCATTTCGATGGTCCGAAAGCATACGGTCAAGGTAACAAGGTATTTTAGCACCAAGCAACCAAGCACCACGTCCATAACACGACAACCTATCAGCAGAGTTCTTGGCCGTGTAAATTTTTAGCATTAATATGAAAATTGCGAGAATCGGACTTCAGCAAATTCACCGGACTTCAGCAATTCACCGGAACATACATGTATTTCCTAGCTCAGTACAGGCGAACCCATGGGCTAAAGTACAACAGTGGACATCCGAATATCGGTATACTTAAAGAGCCTTGTGACAACATAAAGAGAAAAGGCTCTTAGTCTATGCATCTCCAGGGTCGACCAATTAACCTTTTAATCAGCACCAGCCAACAATAGATAAGCAAAAAACATCTCAGTACGATAAAGAGATAAAGATGGGCATTAACAACAATTTTGGAGAATTATACATAAATATAACGGGTAAAATTCTTACTGACTTTTATAGATTTTTGCAAATGCATCGGAAAAAAACTGTGCTTGCCTCCACCGTAATTCGAACTAACGCTCCTGGCTAGATGGCCCAGTGCTCTAACCAACTGAGACAAAGGGGCTCATGAAAGAATTAACGACCACGAAGTTTCATCCAGGTGAAATCTGCCAATTACATACGGACATTAGCTATGCTACATGAAGCTTCCTAATCGCCAGAAATAGCCGAACGATACCATCGTTCGGAACTTTATCTTCAAATA
>JAQQZZ010094898.1:0-17201 GCA_030265115.1 Mopalia vespertina | reverse complement strand
TTGTTTTTAATGGGATTTTAATGTATTTCAATGTTCGGACCTATTGCAGAGTAATATAAGGCAACATGGTTACAGGCGGCTGCACATTGCCGATTCCTCGAACTATGAGGGATAACTCCTCCTTGTTTGACTACAAATATGGGCCAAGTGTGACAAGGTGTGGAATAGAGTTTCACGTCAGGACACACCTTGTCCCGAGAAGTTGTGTGTAAGGGGCTAAACAGTTTCACCCACCGCCGCTGGTATGACAAATGGACAACTGCCGTATAATCCACCCAACTATACTACTTACGTGTCGACATAAGATGTTGGAATCGTAGAGGCTGCACACCTGAATAAAGACAAGCAGTTTATGTAAATACTTACATTTAAATTTCTGTGCATATATGTGTGTATTATTTATTTACTCGGGCATATATTACCTTGGAAATTTGAGCTAAGCATACCATATTGGAGCCGAACGAAGCAGCTTTATGAGATTCGTTGGTCGAATGGCATGCAATTTCTACCATAGACAAGTATATCAGATTCATCCATCAGCACCATATTAAATACGATGAGATTCATTGTCAGTGAAGGAATCTCGTAAAGCTCCAGACGGACTCGTAGTGTCTACAACCCTCTATCGATACAACGATACGTTATGTGATGCAGACTGTCATATACAATCTTCCGAAACCTATAAATTCAACATCGTCTCGTAACAAGTCAGTTTATCTCTAACAAAATTTGTTACTAAAGTCAGTAATACGACAACCCGTCTAACAAATGGCCTTAGGAAATAGATAAATAAGAAATCTCAACTACCACAATGGCGTGAACTACACCAAATTAAATAGACCCAAGCAAAGAAATGACAGGTCGCAGGTTGTAGATTTAGTTGGAGTCTGAAATTAGAGGTATTAGTTCGAAATTAAGAGGATCAGACTGCCCTGAGCAATAGAAACCCAAGGCCCGCCGAATCAATTGTAAGCAAATTATGTCTGTCTAACGTCTTATGTTAGTGTAGTCATGTTGAACAATGATAAATATCAGGCAACTAAACCTTCGGAAATAAATAAAGAAAATTGGTTACTGTTCCAGGAAGCTTCTAAATATGAGCTTTTGTAAAATATCCGAAATAACAAAACCGTATATGTTCAAATTGTCAGTATTACAAAAATATATAAATCGGTCATTTAATTATTTGCCCAATGTTGACCGAAAAATACTCAACACAATGTATGTGTAATTGCTAAATATTCGGTTATGAGTAAGTCGCATGATGTGGCTCCGGCAATCGCGGGGTGGTTTTTACGAGCTTTCCTCTCGGTTTTCCACCGTAATTAAGCAAGGAGCAGTGTGAAGTGGACAAGCCGTCATCATATAAGTGAAATACTTTTGAGTACGACGTTAAACCCCAAACAAACAAGCACAACATTCGTTTGCCTCAAAACAGTAGTGATATAGCTTTGCAAACAGCTAAAAGGAACTCAAAACTCATTACAGTTGAAATAATGATTACAGTATAACGGAGCACTAACAAGACCGGATATTGAAGGAAGGGCACTTTTAATGTACACGAATGGCTGACGTATTGAAGAATTTTGGCCACTTAAACTCATTTCCAGTCATAGTCAGATTCATTATTAAACTCCAAACAAATGCCCCGAAAAAGTTACAACTGGAAACAATTCAGGCGCAATACTTCATTACTTAAACAAACGCAGAACAAATTTGTTGGCCTACATCGAAAATATTTAGCAGGTGTCGATTTATTGTGAATTTTATATGACTTTTGCAAATTTTAAACCCACATCCAAATGGAAAGAACACTTTTTTGATCGATTTGATATGAAATGACTCCTATACCAGTTTTCTAAATAAGTTCAATAATATTGTTCATTGATAAGGGAAATATATAGCCACGGAGCCTTCAGTTGGAGCCATGGATATATCATATACACGACTGGTGACAGGTTTTAATCAATTCTTACATTGTTCGAGGTGCACAGTAAACTTTGCGTGTTATTCTTGATGTACAACAAGACCTATGTCTGGCAGTTGTGGGAAACTTGACATTTTCATTATTCTTCTGAGACTTAAAACCAATTTTGTTTTTCAACCAATCTGCCGAACGTCATCATCTCGACTACCTAATGGTTGAAATAGTTTTAAAGTAGTTTGTTAAAGGCAATAAAAAGATAGGTGTTATTTGATTAACGGTTGGAATTGCCAAGTCAACAATATATATATATTTTGAATAGTGGCTTTGGCACTTGCAGGGGGGGTTTCAAGAGGTTTTCTCTCAACGGATTGAAAGGTGAAATACCCGTGAGTACGACATTAAACCCTAATCAAACAAACAAAAAACTATGTTTTCTGATTATTAAATGGAAGCAAAGGTAGATAATACTTGTATATGCAAAATATATATATATTTTGAATAGATGAAGAGAGAAAAATTTGCTTGCCTCCACCGGGATAGTGTTGGGCCTGTAACCCAAAGGTTCCGGGTTCTAATCCCGGTGGAGGCAAGCAAATTTTTCTCTCTTCATTTATTCAAAATATATAATAGGCAAGCAAATTTTTCTCTTTTCATTTATTCAAAATAAAATAGGTCACATGCAAATTATCGTAAAAAAAACTCTTGGATGTCATCGCGTCTTGTGTGGACAGTGTTAATCTAAGGTATTTATAGATGTCATAATCCAAATAGCCTTTAGTTTACCCTGAAAACACATATAGTGTCTGACCCGCAGCTGTTGTTTAGTGGTCAGCGTGTCGGCCTACTAACTCTACTTCGATGAACCGCTCACGTGTTCGATTCCGGATGTGGACCTTCAGGTATATGAGTCACACGATGTAGCTCCGGCAATAGCTGGTTTTTACCAAGTTTCCTCCATCTTTTCCGCCGTATTTAAGCCAGGAATACTGGGAAAAAGACAATCCGTCGTCATATAAGTGAAATAACCTTGAGTACAACGTTAAACCCCAATCCAACAAACACATTTAGTGTACTTCCTAGCCGCTGAGACCTTTCGATCTAGACGGAAGTATATATGACTTCAGAAGGTCAATATTTAGAAGTTAATAACCGGGATTCTGTGTGTTACTATTAATACCACTCGAGTTTGGCAAATTTTACAAAAAAAACCGGGACTGATTTTAAAAAATTTACGGACGAGAGTGGTATTAATCGTACCATACGAACACCGGACTCACACAAGGAGTCGGATACTCTTTTTACTCTCACTACGCTTTTTTCAACGGTTTTGGTTTGATTTTAATGTACAAAATCTTTTAATTTTAGAGGCTCTAGCTGGTAAGGCTAGAATCTAGTTGATCCACTGAAACGAACGCTAATAAAGCAGTAAAGACACTCCTAAAATACGGATTTCGACGTAACGCTATATATTGTTCTCATTGACACTTGTATATATCATAGCTGGTATCTGCCGCTTCTCGTCATGCTTGTGGATTACTGTATTTAATATGAGAAAATTGGAAATGGAGTTCTTCAAAATCGACAAGAAATCAAAATAAACAAAATTTAGTACTCGCCTAGGGTATCTAATCATTTCTTGTTTCTAATCCGTCGTCATTTTATAAGTAAAAAGCCGAACAAATACTAATTTCTAACGACATTAAAAAGGACCACCAAAACGATGTTTCCGATTTTTGTTGTCATTAAAATTCAGCGGTATGGTTCGAACTTTACATGAGAACAATACGTCCATTTCTACGGAAACTTTTATTAAATTTAGAAATCAAAATTTGAAGTGAAGGCGGCCCTTTTTGTTTTTATATTACCCATAAAATCGTGTGACTTAAAAAATCTCACGAAGTGTATGGGTTTCACACGGCGTGGTTTGGTAATACCGGGGTTGTAGTTTGATAATTATGTAACAAGAACCCGTGTGTTACATCGAATATCACTCGCCTCTGGTAGTGTTTTAAAATAACGATTTCGAAAATTAGCAGATTCAGCATATCACACAGCCTCAAGTTGGATTATCTTTTTCAACACTACTTAAATTGTATTTGTATTTTCTGGTGTGTTTAGTATTTGTAGACATAGATATGAATATTTATGAGGTCGCCAGCCATGTCTCCTTATATTAAAGCATATCCATACGCAAGAGAAAGTAAACCACAACAAACTCAGACTAACCAGGAAACAGGAGATAATAAAGCTTAGTATTTAAAGTGTGTTTTTATGCTGTCAACATTATATTTTGACGTTTTCTTTAAGGAAGCCCCTAGCTGACATGGCTGTCCCTGGACAATTTGACCTACATATTGTAGCTTGGTGGTTTATTTGATTAGGGTTTTAACGTCGTTCTCAAGGCTATTTCAATTATATGACGACGGATTGTCCACTTCACACTGTTCCTTGCCTAATTACGATGGAAACCCGGGAGGAAACCTCATAAAAACCACCATATTGTAGCAAGGAGACGATTACCGATATTTTATGTATCGATAAAGAAAATGGGTACGGTATATGCCACATAAGGCTAAGCTCAATCGAATTGCGATCAGGGGCCCGTTCCACAAAGCCATCTTAGTCTAAGTTCATCTTAATTGCCATGACGACCAGTACTGAAACCATTGTGTCGTCATGGCAATTAAGGTCAACTTAGGCTAAGATCGCTTTGTGGAACTATACCCTGATCTCAAAAACGCTTCCCGTGTTTTGTTTGTCACTATAGTGAGATCTAGCTCAATAACATTACGTATACTGTTCAATTTGATCAAGCTTACTGGGTTCATCAAAAGTCACAGTTTCAGATGTAAAAAAAACACAGATAATCCGGGGCTATGATTAACACCAGATTCAACCAAAACAGGCCGAAGTCGTCTGAAGTCACATGTAGTAAACAGGGGAAATGCAACTGCACTCAAAGTTTATTATTTGAATGATGTTTGTTGATTGTGCGTGTATCCGTGCGTCATGTTAAAATACACAGTCGGTAAACTTCGGTTCGTCAGCGGAGATCTTCGGCTTTAACAGACCAGATTTGATAAGCGGCTCTGTGATTGGTCCATTTAAGAAACCAATCGGCATTGTATGTATGGCGATTGCGTTAGATGTCAATATAGCGACAAACAAAATACGGGAATCGTGTTTCAGATCTAATTGTAATAGGCCAACGACCTCAAGATGACCTTTACAAATCTGTTTTTATTTTGTTGACCAATCAAAATGAGCATGGAACTTATTTTCACGTGTTGAAATAATACACGATATCGCGCGGCTCAGGAAGGAGAATATCGAGGTTGTTGTATGAGTGTACATATTTCCACAAGGCATGAGAGTGGCGATATCAGGACTGTACTGCGCTTATTACCTCCGATGTCATACGATCGTCGCCACTGCTTATAACAAGCACTTTTTCTTTCAGATCAACTTATAAACATAGTCCGTGCGAAGAGAATCTCGCTAAGTTTCGCAGATTGGTGAAATTCTATATGTCGGACCTCTAGCGCGATATCACAGTTTACCAGATTACCAGATTTACCACGTGATGAACATAAGCCAATGAGTTATCATAAATAAGATATGATCATCAAGTCATAAATTAAAATCATAATTGACTATAAATTTCAGCGTTTATTATGCCCTGATCCCATGAAGATTGAATACAAATCTGTTGCCACTGATACCATACAATAATTATGTCAACAGTGTTTGTAAAGTTGTGGATCGAATTATTTAATGACTGAGGATAAGGTGGCAATGGTAACATTCCTTATACAACCTGTCGTGTTCTAGGTACCACATTATAGTCGGGTCTAACATATGCATTGACAGTGCACGTGATATTCTTTAAAACAAACATCAATATTGTGTACAACAGCTAATTCTAGGTATAAAACAAACATTCCATGATAGGATGAGCAAACCAACAGTCGTTGATTGCATGTTACCAGGGCGAGGCTAAGAGGACTAAAGCCTGTTAACATTCAATATCTGTCATCGGTGTTTTTTCATTGCGCCATCGATTATCTTACATCATTCAAGGGAAAAGGTAATCCTCGTGCGTGCTGTTGTGAAATATTATTAATTTGTTTAAAATATATTGCAAGGATAAAGGTAGCTATGACGAGACGTTTTATCACTTCTTCCTTTCCTCTTTAGATGTTGACATCTTTTTCAAATATAATGTATATTATTTAACATAGGTGAAATTCTGTTCAAAATAAGTAAAAAATCAATTTCACATTTGTGAGAAAAAAATTGCGTATGTGAAAAATTAATTCACATTTGCAAAGTTGTTCTGCAGATCTGCAAAATAAATTATTTTAGTTATGTTGACAAATAATTTCACTTTTGTGAAAAACGTTCAAGATATGTGATATGTGAAAAGGAATTCAACATATGTAAGCTAAACATCTAACATTCACAAATGTGGAAATCGTTTTCATTTATATTGAATTGAAATGCGAGTGGAACTCTTTTGTACACATGTGAAATAAAAGCAACCAATCCAACAGTTACAGACGTCTCCCTCACAGCCTTTCTTTGATGGCAATAATTCTCCGACCAAATCTTCTAAAATCTTTTTGAAAGCACATGGAAAAACTCACAGTAAATATTGAGGATTGCCTTAGACGAATATACGTTAAAACTTGCTTGCTCAACAATTTACTGACATTTTAAGGAGAAACATCTCTTTTGGCACGATTGTTCGATGGTTGCCATGGTAGCGTTTGAGATGAAAGGCAGTAACTTTTAACCTACCCGAACAACGATTAACTCGCAACTAAACATTTTCTCATTGCTTTAAGTAAATAGAATATCACACATGGTGGTTTGACTTAAAATAAATTCGCTATAGATTTTTCTATGGAGCCGTAAACGGAGCAAGGAAGGATCACAAATGAAAGAAGGATCGCGTTCCCTCAAGATAATATCTCGTGCCTTTGGGATATTATCGCATTCTCTTCTTGACAAATAGAAATGAATCACTAGGATTGTGACCAAAGTGTACATTTCCGGAAACCGTAGAGATAAGCTGATAGTTCAGGTTATCGACCTTTGTTATTTTTTTCATTCTTAAATGACGATTTAAGTACTGGAATCTCATTGACCCTCTATTGCGAGGGATCTCGATATTTATCGCGAGGGAACGCGATCTTGTATATTTTTTGTAAATTTGCCCCTGTCCCTTTTTCGGCTCCTTACGTTTCCTTATGGTGCACAAGATTTATGGACGTACTGCGAGCTCGTATGGGGTCGTAAAATTATGTACACAAACATCAGTAGTCTATATTGCATTTGGGGAGAAGTTTTACATATGTTGAAATGATATGTAAAGTTAACTTTAAGGTTACATAAGTAAACATATGTAGAATAAATAGAGAAGTGATAAAACGGGTTGCCATACGTAGCTATGTTCTAAGATTTTATTATTTTTTTTGGTGCTCGAAAAATTCCGGGAAAGACATACCATGTGTCACATATCTAAACGTTTGGTGGCTCTGACCTCGATTTAGACACTTCAAGCTCTTCATAAAGCAGACATTAGTTATGGACATGTACGAAAATATCAAGTAGTCTCAGCACTCCTCTATCAGCTTTTGATAGATGTTTTGAACGAAATTGGCCGCTTTAGCTAGACACTGCTGACAACTCGCAGTAAAGGAAATTGTCTGCGGACGTATAATGTGATTTGGGTTTCCACAGGAATTTACATTCTATGCACTACAGAATATCACAGACATTGAATGGAAAGGGGTTTATATCGAAATATGAGGCCACGCAAATTAAAAATTATTGAGATACAAAAACAGTTACAGGTAGGCTACCATTCGAAAATATCAGATCAGACTACCTCTTATTCGGTACTGCTTATATACTAAATCAGTTCAAACACGACACCTATGTATGATTTACAGGTAGTACGATTTGTAACAAATATATTGGTATTTAATTATTTTTAAATATGTCGCAGAGTAACGTGAGAAACAAATTCTTGTGCATTTCATTAACTATGCATATCGTGGACTTGTGAGCTTAATTCATAAATATATTTAAAAAATATTAAACATCTAAAAACCCTTATACAATAACTCTTCCTTCGCCTATACTTATCATAGCAAGTTAGTAAAGATTGAAACCAAAAAACACCAAAACCGAAAAAGCGTACTTGTACTTTAACATTTAGAAATCCGAATAAATTAAAACACTACCACTTCGGTTTACAACATGCAATTGAAATATACGTAAAATATAACGAATTTAGTAGAAAAGCATCAATTAGTAGCAATTTAGGAAGTTACAGAATATTCTAAGCCGCTCAACAATGGCAAAATATTATTCCAGTTTAATTGGCACAGTAAAGCTTGGTGCAGTTGAATTTTCAATGAGATTGACTGATTAAAATCAATCAAAACAAATGTAAATTAGTTGTTCCATTTCAAATTATTTTGGTACCACATGGCAGCTATTATTGATTAAGACTTAATTAGACCATTCAGACTGTACAAAATATATATGTTAAACTTTCACAAACTTTCACAAACTTACGGTCCAGAAGTTTTCTTTTATGACCAGTAAAAAGAGTCACTAGATTAACCCAACTATACGTCCACAAAGGAAACAAAAGATGCATATGTCAGGCATAATTTGCATAACTACACTCATATGCTCTAAAGCACGCAGTGGTAAAAATGTCAAAGTATATTCTCATTAATATTAAAAAGATCATGTTTCGCATACTTAACCCATTGGTGTTTGATGAGGCAGCACAACTTTAACACATTGTTTTAACTTAAACACTCCGTGTTAATTGTCTTTTTGCCTGGACAATTCAAGGTAAAAACGCAACCTTATACGTGTATTGGTCGCCAGCTATAAATAAAGGTGTACTTGGTTCATGTACTGTTCTATGAACCTAGCTAATACTACACTCACTGTCGTCGGGCCTTTTTGTTTTAGGATTATGGTGTTTCAGTTTAGGTTTGCTTGACCGACGAACTAGGCTTCGGCTCCGGGAAATCACTGCTTCAGTTGTTAATTGGTGGTCTGCGTCTGCAGTGATTGTCTCTTCTACAACAGTACTACTCAAGCGGCGTCGAAGCATCGGTTCCAGCCTCCTCATGTACGGTCCCTTAGCTTGATCTAATAACAACTGAAATATGTCAAGAATATTTTGTCCGCTTTTAGCAGATACTTCTAAAAACGAGTGGAGGCCATTGTCATAGAGCCAGGGAATAACGTTCTCTGTAACAACCTGCCTATCTTGCCAGCAGTCAGACTTGTTGCCCACAACCACACACGGTAAATCGTCGAAGTCCTTCCGCTCTGTCTTGATCTGGTCACGAACACGTCTTAGTTCTTCAAAGGAACTGGAGTCATCGATCGCATACACCAAAATGAAAGCATGGGCATTTGCTATTGACAGGCGTCTCATTGCCGGGAAAGCAAAGTTACCAGCCGTGTCTAGAATATCCAACTTCACCAAAGAACCGTTCACGTTATATTCCCGGCAATATAAGTCCTCGACAGTCTGCTTGTAGCGTTCATTAAATGTATCGCTGAGAAATCTTTGCACAATAGAGCTCTTGCCCACGCCACCTGCCCCTAAAAACACAATCCGGTGTCGCTGATCAAGGTCCGTCATTATCAACCTGGGAAGAATAAAATCACCTATGAAAATATAAAACTAAAGAGATTTCAAGTTTGTAATATGGCCGTCAGCTGTTCCCTGTTCTACATTTATCATAACCCAATGATAAACCAACATTGTGAACAGTTTAAGTGAGTTGATTTTGTCCTAGAACTTCCATAAATATACGTTCAACAGCTGCATGTGGAGAGGTAATATCACTGACAGTCAACTCGTGCAATTTTAATGTCACCAGGAAGTCGGCCTGCTTGGCCGTGGAGCCTGAACACTCTGCAAATAAACAAAAATTGAAATCAATATCATTACAAAGGACCCTTGAATCCGTCCACACAAAGCAAACCAGGCAATATTCTTAATAGTATCGACAGATGTGGTTTGCTGAAAATGTATTAGCCGATACTTCCGAAAACGTCCTCAGACAAGTGACATGAAATAAAGAGTTTAACGTTTAAAGGCGTCAATAAATCCACCAATGTGTATTGGATTCTTGGCAAGTATGCCATGTGCCAATATTACAGTTCTTCTCTCCACTGTACAGGACTCGCTAGTAAATAAATCTGCAAAAACATTTTTAAATGTCAATTGCGCGGATCGACGACTTTGGCTTTGTGTGCATGGCTATTAAAAAAAACCAGTAACAACTATTTGTGATCCGCAGAATAGTAGGTTAAATGTGGTTTCCAGCTAGTTATGGCTGAGGCATGGTTCCATTTACCTAGATAAATAAGCTTCAATGAAGAGATTTCTATTACCATTTAGGTGCCATTTAGTACACAAATAAAAGCGATGATCATTTACCAATATCAACATAGAGCTATTTTACCTTCTCTGTTATGAAGCTAATAGCATCCAGGAACGTGACTTCTGTTATTCAGGTGAACTGGCGTCAGATATAATACACAAAAGAAACTGTGACACTCATTACCACGTGGTATAATAGATCTGCCCCTCCGCCGCCAGGTGGCACTCCTATCGAATATCCAACGGGAAAGCAGTCTGGGACGTTAGCTCAGTAATTAAAACAACGGAGACATCATTTCCAATGCAATTATAATTATATGATAGAATTCCTTTTAATGTCCAATGCAAATAAGTGCAATACCGATCACTAAGCGAATAACTGACCGTACAATCTGCCATTAAGAAGACAAAAACATTGTGGAAAAGCCACACTCATTACCTTGGCGTGTAACAGATCTGGTTCTCCGACGCCAGGTGATACAATACTGGACCCCTGTCGAATAACTAACATAAAGCAGCCTGAGTCGTAAGTTCAGTAAATCAAGTCTAAGCATCAAATTGAATAAATGTAATAACCGTGACACCACCATGATCGGATTCATTTCAATCTCCGCCGGTACAGGCCGCGATACTAGCCCTTTAGGAAATAACACCCTGAAATCCGTAAGACTACAATAAAAAAAAAGTAACAAACCTGTCTTGTTAACTTTTTATTTTTTTTTATTTTTTATTTTATTTTTTTGTTTTTATCTTTTTACTGGGTAGTTGTTGTCGTTGTTTGATTGGCTGTTGTTGTTGTTTCTTTGCTTGTTCAGGTTAAGGTTAGGTTAGCGGTAGGTTGAGTATTACCAGACGTCTATTAACTAGAATGTTGCACTCTCATATCAGTAGTGTTTACGGCATTGTGTTCAAAATCGGCCTATTCCGGTACATGCCTGCCGCGCCTGTTGAGGCGGACCATCGAAACATAAGGGGAGGCAATTTCAATTTCTACCCTCCGAAAAGATACCGCGCGTGGAATCATGGGAGTTTGCTGTGACGAAATAGCCAGTGTCTGTGGACTCATTCTAAACGTTATTCGCGGACCTACCTCGAGGCTTCATGCGATTCTACTCCCTACGTCTAGACATTGACTCTAAGATACACCCGGGCCATCTTGTTTTGCACTTCTTTTATTTGCTGGTATGTGGACGCCCCAAATATTGGCGGAAATTAATGCGCGATGGCCTGGCATAGCGTACGAGAGTTGTGTTAGTCTCGTCCACTATAGAAACTCTCGCGAGAACACAATTGCTCTAAGGTATCACCGAGCCATCTTTTCGCTAATTATCCCCTGTTCTTCGGGATTTTGTTTAAAAAACGCTTACACAATACATTCGCCAGAATTTAATTCACAATCAACTGTGGAAATGAAATACTCCTAGATTTGCCAAATCACTCCTAGATTTGGCAAATCACAAGCTTGATAAATCCAAGAAAATAAAAATTTATAAAGCATAGTTCCTGACTTCCGGGTTAAAGTCAAGCAGAGAAAGATCATGCAAGTTTTATATACTACTATCGACAATGGGTGTCTTGGGTCCGCGGTTTTAAAAGTGTTGATAGGTTGAATTAATTATATGCATGACGCTAACGCGGTGCGGACGGTGTAAATGAAAGAGACTGATTTAAACTCATGTTTTGCAATGACTGTGACTTAGAAAATGAATCTATACTAAAATATTTCAAGCAACAGCGACTACTGGAGTCATAAGTGGAAATCACAACAAACCCTCAGATATGCATAAGCAGCATTACAAAGATGGCTGATACACCGTCACATCATGTTGGAACAGTCCGAAGCGGGTAACGGCGAGATTATTCTACGCTCCGAGAATATGTGTTAACAAGTAACCAAATGTGTACGTGTTTTGAACCGACCCTGTGCAGGCTGTAGAAGACACCAATGTATCACTAAGATAACCTTACCATCTTGTCAATTGGTCAGAAATGTAGAGAATGGATTTCCAAATTTGGAGGTTCAGATTTATGTGAGGAGAGAGGATGGTGAACATTTGCACACTTGATAAATCCAGCAGCATTTGTTGGGTAAAAGCTTTAAAACTTCATATAATAATTGCATTGTGGAATGGTAGCGTTAGACAGTATTAATTCAACAGATCATAACCAAACCTGCTTAAAAAACAATGAAAATTGGTTTTATTTTATTTAATTTGGATTTAACATTGTACTTCAGGTTAGTTCACTTATACAATGGTATGCCAGCATGATACCAAAAACTTTTTAAATGGCTAGCATCTTTTAATTTTGGTTAAATTAAGACTCGATTCTCGGCTGGGTGTAAAGGCATATATACTTTTTAAATATTTATGCACGCGCTTTAGAACATACAGGCCTACGGTGTTTATTGATCTGTACAGGCGAGTCTATTCGTTTAACAAGTAAATGCAACAGAACCAAAACCAAAATATAGACATGTTTACCTCAAACAGCGCAAACACGTGTTGTTGTTTACAAAGTATTGTAAAGTCCATCCACGCTGTGATGCGACGAGTATCACTGAGCGCTGTAGGCTGGTTTCCGAAATATCGGAAGCCAGGCAAGATGGCTCGGTGATACCTTTGAGCTTGAATCTCCACAGACAGTTCGGTCCGTGAATACCGTTTAGAATGCATTGAGAACCCAGACTTATATTACAATGGATCTGTTGTATTGTTTATGTTCGATGTGTTCGTATAAAAAAAATGACAATTATAAATAATACTTACGACATAAATAACAACAAAATTTTAGATATTAAAGATCGATCTTAACCATGGTAAGCAAATAATAACATCACGAAAAGGTACGTGTCCTCCTATGGTGACAATCTGCAGACGCATTACGAAGAATTCAAGATTGAAGAATTAGACCAAACTAATCACCGATAATTACTTGGCAGGAGTTTCCGACTAACATCTAACCAATTCCGCGAACCGACTACGCACAACTTATACCCTACGTCATTCTACCTATTATAACATGTGCGAGGGAAAGAATGCCATCTATACTACTGAATACTGAGTTACACAGTTCTGGGGCCCGTCTAACGAAGCATGCATAGATAGCGTTGTACGTAATTACCAAGCCGACGCAATGCTTTCAGCACTGGACGTCATGATAATTACGTCCAACATAGGCTACGCAGGTTTCGTAAGACAGACCCCTGGTAAATAAATTTCTAGTATTACCCCTTAAGTCTACACATGAATCCTCTTTATATAGTTTACTATTCACAACAGACTAATTTTGCCTCGCCTGGATGCGAAGATCAAAATTAATCAAACCATTGTGTTAAGTCCATCACAAGAACTTTTTAACAGAAATGTAAATAATGACGAAATAGACCGCGTGACTGAGGACACCCATATCAAGAATCGCCTGAGAAAGAGCCAGCCACTGTCGCTATGATACTAAGCAGTCAGTATGAGGTCAGTACTGCTTTGTGTTAGAAATCTAACCCTGGTGAATATCTACCTGGCTAGCTGTCAACTAGTGTCTGATAGTCACTCATCTAAGCCATTCATTCATTTTTTGTCGGTAGGAGAGTGACAGTGTGAAAGGTTAAAAAGGTCACCCCTGTGATCAATATTGTATTCGCAGTTGTCAGACTATTTTAATTAAAACTGTTGAATTGGCAAATAGATAAAGACTTAGAGTTAGTCACCATGAATATTCTCTTCGATTTTAGCCCATACTCATTACTTTAACTCGCTAAATTCAAAATGAAATTTAAATTGCATTCGAAATAACGTTCCACTGGGGTGACCGTTTCGTGGAGGTTTCGCACTGTCGATACTTCCCTCAACGAACAAAAATACCAAATTTGAACCCGTGTGCTCGAAAGAAGTTATATGTCGGTCAAATATAGAGGTTTATCGATCAATATATCAACACGGCAAAGACCAATCAGTGCCATGCTAATTGTTGATAATAGGTGATAACAGAGATGCTTTCAACGTTTGCTGTGCAAGACAAACACGGGCCGGCAAGCTTTTTTGTCGCATGATACATTGAGATAAGGGAGATAATTCATATTTTTGCCCATTACAGTGTGTTTACTTTCGATTTATCACTGGAACATTGCAATTTATTAGTTTTGCTAAAAGGCGATAATGTATTTTAATGTTCTGGTTGGGATCTCATTTGTCGCGACTCTGAAGGTTTTATAGTCTAATTTTGTTTTACTAAATACCATAAAATTTTGCGTCAACAAAATTCAGCGTCTTTAATGTCCATTAAATTGTTTAAACTGGATTAAATTATCCTGCAGCTGGGATAACAGCGGATAAAAAAATATCTGTTTGATTAAATTTCAGTTTGGATACTAACAATTTCCTCAAAACAGAGACGAAGTTATGCAACAATTAATATGGGGAAACAAATATATACTTTTTAACGTGAGCATTATTTTCTTTTAAAATTGGATCAATAATGGAATACTTTACAGATAACTGACGAATTGTCCGATAGTAGTCAACCAAAGACTAGCAATATACATGTATGTTTGATCGCATATGGGCAGTCACAAATGACACATTTAGCAAGAGTGTCTAATTTCTTCAAACCGGTGACTGTGGCCAATATGAAATTGCGTTAGAACTGCTTTATTCATTACAGGTAACTGACGAATTGTCCGATAGTAGTCAACCAAAGACTAACAATATACATGTATGTTTGATCGCATATGGGCTGCCACAAATTACACTGTTTGCAAGAGTGTCTAATTTCTTCAAACCGGTGACTGTGGCCAATATGAAATTGCGTTAGAACTACTTGCTTTATCCTTGTTTTTTTTGTTTTTTTACAGCAGTCAAGCTTTTTCCTAGCCCTAACAATAACCTTATGTCTGTAGGACATAGAGACTTTCAAAAATAATCCTATAGTACTCAATTGTGAATATAGGCCAGAATATAAGAGCAATCATGAATATGAGGGAAATACTGCTAACTGGTTGTGTAAATAACGTTGGTTGTTAATGAAAATTGATGGCTTTTGCTTTTAGTGTAAACGTTCGTTGTAATGGTCATATTAAACAACGGTCCACAGAAACCAGACACTAACTAATAAACAGTGATATATAGAAGAAAAACTGTTAACAACAATCAGTATATGCATAAGTTCCTAAATTGATACAAGATATATACCTTAACACTCTACACACACTGACGTCTACATGAAGCTTAGGCATAGGTCTGATTGTCCGCCACAATTTATTCAGTGATTGGAATTATATCCTCGTTAATTTTATCCGTATCTCTATCAAACACTGAGACATTGGTGATTGCCTCTTCCTATTCTTAACTTATCTAACTGTTTGCTTATCAAAATTCGCAGTATACAAAAGTCCATTATGAGAAACTTAATGGCCATGACGTGGATGGATGCGTGTGTGTGTGTTCCCTGAAAATTCGACAAAATATGTTAAAATTGTTTACAGTTTACAATTGTGTTCTAAAAACGAAACTACTGATCTCGATATTAACGCCAAATAATGTCTGAGAATTCATATCTAGTATCAACTTGCTAGAAAAAGACGCTACGCAGACAGGTACTTGGAGTTCCATGCCAGCTAGAAACTAATTGGAACCATAAAGTATATCAGAAACTCTATGTTTATAATCATAATAAAGTAACTCGCAATAACGAAAATGAGTTGAAGTTCAGATTGATGCGAACTTGATGTCCTTTTGACCTACATACCGCTATTAGAATGCTAGCATTTTACTTCTTTCTTGATGGACCCATGGTCTCAAATCAATAAAACAAATTTTATCCCTTTTAAATTTGTGATAATTAACAAAAAATTGAAATTCTTATACAAACAGTTTAATTTGACCCTTTTCACAGGTAGTCATTGTCAAGGTGTTGAAGGTTAATGGGGTAATCACAGGAGTCTCAGCATTCCTAAAATTTATTTTGTCATAAGTGATGTGTACGTCCAGTGATCGGTATAATACTGGATATTATACCCTAATCTTTCACCCTACTCACTACAACTATTGCCATGTTCACATACCTGCTGATATATCATATATAGATTCTTTTAGTAGCCAATCTGTTAATGCCTGCTACAGACACTTCAGACTTTGGCAAATTCTACATAGAAACGTGTTTTTTTCTCGAAAACATTGAAACGAAGAGAAAGCTTGTGATTTACCCGTTTACAGGTATCGACAGAGTGTGGCCAATAACTAAAAATAGCTGCATGCTTTCCGTTCATTAATGTACTATAATTTTATAACATAGAGTGGAAGGTTAACAATAAAAACAAATGATATCCGACAGCTTCACTGAGCGGAAACAACAAGTGGTCCGAACCTCTCTAGCACGAGGAGGCGTAAATGCGTATTTTAATAGCTGTTTAGAATGGCGAATCCGGCGACGACGTAGTTCTACGTAATGGCTTGGGATTACGTGATGTTACACCGGAAGAAGAATTCATCCATCTGGTAAGTGGTTGGTTAAAATGTGGCTGAGGACGGTGTTGACTGTTAATATGGCAAGCGGCACGGCTATGGGGAGTGTCGTAGAATAGTGCAACTATGAATGCCGATTGTTAAGCTTATCGAAACTTTTGAAAGCTAAAATGAAGATTTTCCTAATCAGACGAAAATCAGCATTATATCCACATTCAGTGTTACTATGAGTTGTCTATTATTTTGAATAAAAAGACTTAAATTTGTTTCATTTTACCGAGGACAATATGCGCATTAAAAGAGTGCCTCGTTGGGCCTGTAACCCAAAGGTCCCGGGTTCGAATCCCGGTGGAGGCAAGCAAATTTTTCTCTCTTCATTTATTCA
>JAQQZZ010094887.1:0-17201 GCA_030265115.1 Mopalia vespertina | reverse complement strand
GACCTTAAATGTATTATGTGCTACATGTAAGTAAGCACATAATTGCTACACTCCAAACACACTGAATGTATCGAGGGATGCTAATCGGAGCCTTAATATACTTCGTGCTTAACCAGAGGGTTAGAAACAGGTGTTATGACAAATTAAACACGATGCAAGGGTATTTCACTCAAATTGTAACAAAATTGAAGTTATTGTTCTAAAAGTTTCCTGAAGAATCCCTTCACTGCACTCTCATCCTAAAACAGACTGGGGTTGGTTTGATTCCTTGAATCAGGATTAACGTCGTTGTCAAGAGAATTTTATTTATATCACGATAAATTACCCATATCTGACTCTGCAATAACAAAATATAGTGGAAAATCAATATAAAACCCTGTTAAAATCACACCAAAGATTGCCAGAGCCACCTAGTGGGACTCCCTCAAGTGTGTGACATTAACAAGGGTAGATTTCTACCTGTGAGGGGCACACTGAAGGACAATCAGTAATCCAACATGCTAACCACGGAACCACCAGCCCTTCATCTTACCACTTTATTACACATACCTGTCTTCTGGGTGATCTTTAAAATGTTGTTTTAGTTGTTTGTAAAGTAAGATAACGCTCTCTATGTCTAAATCATCTAATCTCTGTATTCGCAGTATACTGTCCAATACACAGCCTGATGGTAAACCAGTTATCTCCCCTGAAAATATTAACATAAAATATTATCTTATTGTAGCAATGTTGATTGATTGATTGATTGGTATTTTACACCACGCTTAAGGGTATTTCACTTATATCCCGGCGGTGTATTAATAATTGACACTGGCAAAACCAAGATGTAAAGAATTTTCATAATATTTGAATTTTTTTTACTCCAGTGTTAAGTTATGAAAGCATTGCTATTCTTCAAACAAACTGCTTAGCCACAGGGCGTATGAAGATGGAAATGACTGGAAATTTCCATATACATAAAATACTGAATTAACAAGCACTTTTTTTTCCCAAAAAGTAAATATAATTATTGATAATGGTCCAGTTGTTCAGAACACGATAAGTTGCACACAGTATGTTATATTTCCTCATCATTATGCAATTGAAGATTTGACTAATGCAGGTGAGGACTGACGGCACCTACCTGAAGATTTTAATTAACCCAAACCCAGGCTGAGGACAGCTACCTGAAAATTTTAATTAACTCAAATCCAGGCTGAGGACAGCTACCTGAAAATTTTAATTAACCCAAACCCAGGCTGAGAACAGCTACCTGAAAATTTTAATTAATCCAGATAAGGACTGACGGCACCTACCTGAAGATTTTACCCAATACAGACAATGGCTGGCACCTACCTGTAGATTTTGACTTTGAAGTTTGGCTATATGATGAATTGGCACAGTGCTGAACGGGATGTGAGTCCTCTGAAATACGGTATGCTTGGTCATGGTCTGACGGAGGCACCCACAGTAACGCTCGGATGATTAGCTCAATAAAAACATCTATACACCTGTACACAAGAAAACAAACGGGCATGCTAGTTCTTAAGTTTAAAAATTAAGTATTCTAACTCTTCAATGATTGTCACTGTTGTAGGCTGTTAATTCTTACTAGTAACAACTTTCCTTCTAAACAAATGTTGTTGTGATGAAACATGTTGCTGTGCTGCTTTACCACTTTTTCTCTACATTTTTAAAAGTAAATCGCTCAGACACACCGTTGTTTGTTCATTAAAACTGATCTATATCTTACTTTCCACTTGTACATGAATACACTTTAAAGAAGTTTTCCAAATATACTTTTGTAATAATTCTTTATGTGATCATTTGTATTATTCTATGTCTGATATGTACACTGTTATGTTATTAAAACTATAGATATACATGTAGATATAGCAACTTTTGATTTGTTTGTATGATTGGGGTTTTACTCCGTACTTAAGGTTATTTCACTCACATGGCAGTGTGCCAGTCCAATGGGTGAAGGAAACCACCTCCGACACCATTGGCAACAAACAAAAACATTACATGACAAATACAAGACACTCACAGTATAATACAACGACATCACAAACATATCTGCTTTCTGTTCCGCTTTAGCTCAGAAAGCACCAGGGCAACATGAAGCTCCCTCCAACCACCTGCTAGCAACTTTTGAACAAGCATGCCTCAAAAATAGACAAGTTGAGAATTGATGTGTAAATATTAAATAATTAAGAATAAAACAGTGCTAGGAAAATAAACATAGATTTAAGTCAAATGCAACCCTACCATTGTCTCAACTGAAAGAGGTTACAGTTCAAGATTAATCTGTGAATCTATTTTCAAGTTCTGTTCACATTATAAACGTGTGAAAATTGTCAAATGAGCAATAGTAAGACTACTGCTATGTGAAATGTCTTGGCTGGTAATCCCAAACATTGTTGCCACAGGAGGAAGATGCTGTCAATGTTTGAAGACTGTGGTGTGTTTTTTTAATACCTGCATGCATGTACATTGAAATATGTGTTGTGGTTGTAATATTGGGAAGTAGAATATAGTGGCATGCATTTCCATACCTAATTACAATAAGTGGCTATATGTCCTGTGAGTGATATTCAAGTGAGTAGTAGTGGCAGCCAGTGTCTTTTGTGGAAATTGGTGAACTGCAATCCTACCAATAATCTTAGCATGAGTACAAATGAGAATATTGTAAAATAAGTTAATAATTCTAATAAAAACAAATGTGTAAAAATTTGGATCATTTCTAACCTGCGTCTGTTCTCCCCATTTTGTTCAACAAATGTTACACTGGAGAGAAACCCACATAGCTGATGTGACAGGTCATCAAGTGCACACTCCCCAAATATTTCATGACCATTCTGAAATAAAGCAAATTATTCTGCACATTACGACTCACATGAGGGTGGTGTCACTCACATCAGCAGGAGTCAAAATCTTTGCAAATAGGAGAAATCAATTTTTAACCTGTCCCTTGACTTATAAATGTTTTAGACTGGATAAAACCTGAAAAATCAAATACATTTTCTGTTTGTTTTATTTTTACTTAGCCTTATTGAAGTAAAATAAAAACAGATCTTCTCCACCATTTGAAGATATGTATTTAACTCTCGTCATGACAGTCTACAAGACATCATGTGGTATACTGGTGAGTGTGTTTCAAGCCACACAGAAAATCTTCACAACAGATATGTATTTTCTTGCAACTATTCTTATTTTCTTAAAAACAATTTTTAAAAATTTCTCAGGTCATTTTTGTTTAAAAAGTATGGTTTTCCTTCGTCTCTTTGCTCTAAATGTGGCGAGGTTTGGCTTTCCAAATCTATGGGATAAGCATGGACATACCCATGTCTAGTTTACTCGCAGACATGTGGTGTATATATATTATATAAACATCTTTTGTTTGGTTAATACTTACTTTACATATCCGTAAGTTATTTCTGGGTGTTTCTAACAAACAATAGAGAGCATGCCTCATTCTTTTGACATTCCTGTGATTTGAAAAAAAAAAGAAAGTACAAAACAATAAATAACTTACACTTAATTTTTAAAAGAGATGTATAACACAGTTCATAGAGTAATATCAGTTCATTTCAGGTGAGAATCAATTAGAAATTTAGTTAAATTCTGCTCTGTGTAATATTAAATGGTCAAAATTTATTGGAAGGCGAGTGTACAAGTCAGTCCATTCTTCCATTCTAGAGGATATCTATTGAACAGATCAACTGATACTTGGACAATGTTATTATAAGAGATCTTCGGGGTAACATTTACAGGTGTATAGGAAATGTCACCTTGAGAAGATCTATTTTAAAAAAACATCAACTGATACTTGGACAATTTATTAGAGGAAGATAGGTGGGACAGTTTGTACTGGCAAAGATGCTTTCCTCAGAAACTATCTATTGTACTGTGTTAACTTGTTATTTGAGGTCTAGCCCTGATATGACATGTAGGTAAAGGGTATGTGTGTGTAAGATGCTATCCTGAGAAACTATCTATGGGACTTCTTATTTGAGATCTTACCCTGATCTGTAAAACAGCATTTAATACTGCCTTCGTGTGGGATGTTACAGTGAGAATCAATAAAAGATCCACAAAATATTTTTTCGGTCATGTGTGAGGTCTTATTCTGATAAGAGATTTATGGGACAGTATTTACTGGTGAGTGTGTGATATCTTACACTGAGAAGAGATTTATCAGACAGTATTTACTGGTGAGTGTGTGATATCTTACACTGAGAAGACATCTATCCGACAGTATTTACTGGTGAGTGTGTGATATCTTACACTGAGAAGACATCTATCAGACAGTATTTACTGGTGAGTGTGTGAGATCTTACACTGAGAAGAAATCTATCAAACAGTATTTACTGTTGAATGTGTGATATCTTACACTGAAAAGAAATCTATCAAACAGTATTTACTGTTGAGTGTGTGATATCTTACCCTGAGAAGAGATCAATCAAACAGTATTTACTGGTGAGTGTGTGAGATCTTACACTGAAAAGAAATCTATCAAACAGTATTTACTGTTGAGTGTGTGATATCTTACCCTGAGAAGAAATCAATCAAACAGTATTTACTGTTGAGTGTGTGAGATCATACACTGAGAAGAGATCTATTGACCAGAATTTACTGGTAAGTAGTGTGAGATCTTACACTGAGAAAAAATCTATCGGACAGTATTTACTGTTGAGTGTGTGAGATCTTACCCTGAGAAGAAATCTATCGGACAGTATTAACTGTTGAGTGTGTGAGATCTTACACTGAGAAGACATCTATCAGACAGTATTTACTGTTGAATGTGTGAGATCTTACACGGAGAAGAAATCTATCGGACAGTATTTACTGTTGAATGTGTGAGATCTTACCCTGAGAAGACATCTATCGGACAGTATTTACTGGTGAGTGTGTGATATCTTACACTGAGAAGACATCTATCAGACAGTATTTACTGGTGAGTCTGTGAGATCTTACACTGAGAAGAAATCTATCGGACAGTATTTACTGTTGAATGTGTGAGATCTTACACTGAAAAGAAATCTATCAAACAGTATTTACTGGTGAGTGTGTGAGATCTTACCCCGAGAAGAAATCAATCAAACAGTATTTACTGTTGAGTGTGTGATACCTTACACTGAGAAGAAATCAATCCAACAGTATTTACTGCTGAGTGTGTGAGATCTTACACTGAGAAGAGATCTATCAGACAGTATTTACTGGTGAGTGTGTGAGATCTTACCCTGAGAAGAAATCTATGGGACAGTATTTACTGGTGAGTGTTTTAGATCTTACCCTGAGAAGAAATCTATGGGACAGTATTTACTGGTGAGTATTTGAGATCTTACACTAAGAAGAGATCTATAGGACAGTATTTACTGGTGAGTGTGTGAGATCTTACACTGAGAAGAGATCTATGGGACAGTATTTACTGGTGAGTGTGTAATATCTTACACTGAGAAGAGATCTATCGGACAGTATTTACTGGTGAGTGTGTGAGATCTTACCCAGTGAAGAGATTTATGGAACAGTATTAACTGGTGAGTGTGTGAGATCTTACCCTGAGAAAAGATTTATGGAACAGTATTAACTGGTGAGTGTGAGATCTTACCCTGAGAAAAGATTTATGGAACAGTATTAACTGGTGAGTGTGAGATCTTACCCAGTGAAGAGATTTATGGAACAGTATTAACTGGTGAGTGTGTGAGATCTTACCCTGAGAAGAGATTTATGGAACAGTATTAACTGGTGAGTGTGTGAGATCTTACCCAGTGAAGAGATTTATGGAACAGTAGTAACTGGTGAGTGTGTGAGATCTTACCCTGAGAAGAGATTTATGGGACAGTATTAACTGGTGAGTGTGTGAAATCTTACCCTGAGAAGAGATCTATGGGACAGTATTTACTTGAACGAGTCCACATCCCTCTTTCTACCTGCACAGAGAAAGGCACCACCTGGGGTTAAGTTTAATCAATGAATAGGGTACATTAAAAGCACAGAATCCCAAAACCTTAACATCTAGCTTCATCCATTAATCTCTTACATGCAGGGGATGATTTCACAAAACAGTTTTTGATTTTTAGATCAGTGCTCATTATTAAAGTCTACAACTATTTTGCGCACATTACTATTTAAGGCCTTTAGAAATTCTCGAGCAACAAAAATAAAAGTTATTAATATATAAAGTTACTGATTAGCGTGACTGGGTCAGTAATTAATGAAGAGAGAAATTGTTTTGTCAAATCTTCAACAGGGCTAAAAACTACATCCAAACAAATCAAAGACAGCCTCCCAGTCAATGATAACATGCCAACTGAATTTGCTACAAAAGTTATCTCCCTTTCAATATTTTCAAGGTTTACCTCCCTTGATATCACACTTTACTAAAGTAGTTGCAATAGCAGAATCATAGCTTTTTTTTATAATATTTTGAGATAATAATTTTTCAGGTTTAGACTGCTTGTTACAGGGCTGAGCTCAAAACAAGAATATGATTTGTATTTTAAAAAAATATATAAATATATAAATAAATAAAACAAAATGAAAGTAAAAAAATATGTTAACTACAATAGCCTGCCCACTGCCAACAGGGGGGATAACTCATGCAGAACCGTAGTTAATAATAGATAGAATAGCAGTGAGCCAGGTCTGACTTTGCATAGAAATACCACATAAAACACATTTAATTGTTTATAACTTCATGCTTGAAAGAACCACGTCAAAAACAAGTCTCTTAGGAAATATTATACTGTTTCTGCATTCACATCCAAATGACAACATAGATGGCATAAATTATGAAAAAAAGACTTGGATGATTTTGACTTACCTTCAAGTTACTGTGTAAGCAATATTTACAGATTTCTAATTTGATTTGATTTTCTTTTGATACATGTGATGAGGTAGGTATAAAACCCCGCTTGGGCTGTAAAGTTAAAACAGATCATGTCTATAGTTCAAATATATTACTCTCAATCAATGTTTTTTTAATTACAAAAATTGGTAAGTACCTGTCCCTATATATATAAATACACAAAGATAATATATTGTATAATATTTATCTTGCCTATAGCATTCTGTGTATTACACAGATCCCCCTTCCAAATTTCATGTTCAGTTGTTGACCGTACACACAAGAGTTAAACAGTTGTCTGCCAGATTTGAAAATCTGAATTGACTGGGGATATTACTGGTATGTGCTTGGTGTTTAACGCCGTATAATTTCATTCATTGGATGCGTTGTTAAAATGACTATCCGATAGATGAGTGGAACTACCTCCACAAACACAGAAAACAAACATGGTTGAGATCCCAGACGAAAAGAGCAACACAACATAAACATAGTGCAATCACACAAGAACAAATAGACTTTCTGTTTCCTTCAGTGACATTGGCAAATTAAAACACTTAACAAGCTACCAATTTTTAAAGGTTTATTGTCCACTGGTTTGATGATGCGAGGCGAACTACTTTCAGATTACAAGGGCCAGAAACAGTGAACCGAAACTGTCCTAACATGATGCAATAGCACTGGATCTTTAATGGGAACATACCAGAAACAAATCAGTTGACCGTTAGATCCAGGAAACATTTAACAAAGAGAAGCAATTCACCTCTAAACAAGACCTGAGAAAAAAACGCTACAATGGATTTCCCCTGACTGATTCAAGTGACTTGTAATGTTTTCAACTATGTGAAATTTGGGAAAATTATAACATGGACATATATTTTTAATATCAGAGGAGGAAAACCATAAAAGCTACTCAAAATTCAAGATTGATTGATCGATTGATTGATGGGTTTTTACACCGTGCTTAAGGGGATTTCATTTATATGACGGCGGTGTATTCCAACAATAATCGACACTAGCACAACCAAGATGTGAAGCATTTCCATAATGTTAGAAAGTTAATTTTCCTCCAGTGCTAAGTAAAGAGAGCATTGCTACTCTTCAAACAAACTGCCCTTAGCCAAAGGGTCAAAACTTAAGATGTCTTACCTTAATTTCTATACTGATTGTGGGAGGTTGTGTTTTAAGAGGGATGGGGTTTGGCAGGAAGCAGAGGTCAGGTAATGCTAGGGCTGTGCATGACAGTGGGTTGACTTCCTTGTTCTTACGATGACCTACAACAATGACAAAAAGTAGCCCATGCTTCATTCACTGATAAAACAAGAAAGTCTATTGTAAAATCTTGCCATAAATATTTCAATTACAGAGAACCAGTGAGCAATGGATGCTGTCAAAGACTAAAGGTCGTGGGTTCGATTCCCGGACAGGTTTCAACCTGCAAAAAATTTCTGAACTAGAATCTGTTCAAACTAAGAAAGTGTTATCCCAAAATAACGAAAATACAGTTAAGAAATTCATTGGCTGTTCAGCTTTTGCTTAATAAAGCAAAATGTCTCTTATTTGTTATTTTTTCAGATAAAAAAGTGTTTAAAACATTGCTAGCCCTCTATTGTCTTTGTGAGGCAACTCAGACGGCTAGCGAGGTTTTAAACCCCTAAAGAAAGTATTTAAAATAAGCTTACTTGGTCTCATGGCATCGATACTTTTCCCAACTTCTGACATGTTACTGCCTGTTACATCCACTAATAACTGAAAGAGTACAGGTAACAGATTACACGAGTGATCAACATCTTCATTTCCTGTGTTGGCACCTGCCATTTTTGGCACTCCGGCATTAAATATATTTTCCCATTTAACAATTCACAAATCTTATTTGTATCAATTTATGGCACATTCAGAACATCTCAAATAGGGATAATCACTTTAGCATAGAATCATTAAAATAGAGAAACTCTGCTTTAAAAAAGGCATTGCTTTGTGTCGCCTAGGCTTTATTCCTTGACCTTAAGTTGACTTTCGTAGTCAATAATGTAAAATATCTGCATACTTGTACAATCTGTGCTCTCTTCGGTAATCTCCACATCATAGGTATTTTCTGTGGTATTGTGCTTAATGCGTATAGAGGAGAAGTTCACGAAGCATGGAGAACACAAGACAACATCCAACCAGGGGCTTAGTCAGAAACCGAAAGTAGGGTGTCCAAAATGTTCATTTTGCTTCTGTTTTTAAGTAACTGGGTGTTACCTATCTTCAGCATGTTAAAGTTTCTTAAAACAGGGTGTCAAAATGAGCCAATTTTTCAATTCAGGGTGTCCAAAGGATGGGTGGACAGCCCTCTGCCTAAGCCATTGCATCCAACAATCATCTCAAAGAGTATGATAGGACAACACTTGATGGGCAAGAAACCTTGATTTGTTCATTTGATTGATAAGAGACTAACATCGTACTTAAGGTTATTTCACTTATATGACAACGGATTGTCCACTTCATATCGTTTCTTCTCTAATTAAGGTTGGAAACTGGGAGGAAACCTCATTAAAACCACCCCTGCAATTGCCTGAGCCACATCTTGTGACTCACTCTTATACCTGAGAGTCAACAGACAGACTGGATCCTGTGAAGAGTACATTGTAGTAGGATTAGTAGGCGCACATACTAACCACTAAACCATGGCCGTGGGCAGAAGATACATTAAAAAAATAGACAAGAATACACTATTGCAATTTATTAAGCAATCTTTATCAAATAATATGAGCTGCAGAGATAAGACAAAATCATGTCTGAAGTACGATCGCACAGAATTTGCCTGACATGGCATGAAGGCAAGAGTTGAGTTACAATGTTACAACTTAAAACCACAAAGAGATTTCCAGCCTTGGGAGAGTTATTTATAACGGTAACTTACTGGGGGAGATACAAAGATGGGAGGTAATATGGGAGCCATAACATTCGATACATAATCCACTATAAGCTGTAACTGGTGAAGTTCTCGAGATTGAACCTACAATAAAAACAAACAGAATTCAATGAAAATCAAGATTATGTTGATTAAAATCTTCATAATTACATAATGATATGTTCCATCTCTGAGTAATAAGTTAGTGTGTTTGATTAAGTTTTAAGGCTGAACTTACTCAGGTTACTTGATTCACATAACCCACTGATCAACAATCGAAATCTGATAAAAAAGAAATGATCCAAATTTCATTTAATTCATTTAATTTATTACATGTATAAGGTTACTAATGAATAATGAGGTTCCTTAATACTGACAGCTTATTGATACTAACTGATTTGTGTTTAATGCAATGAGAAATGTTTTATTTTGTGATATTTTTGTTATTTACAATTTTTATAGGCCACAGTATTGAACTAATCCATAAATTGTCAAGTTTGCTAAAAATAATCTTAATTAAATACAGCATGAGCTGCATGACTTTGGACAAAACAATTTACTCTGTTTAAGATCCAGATAAACTGTAAGTTACCTGTAATCTTTCTTCAGTAGTCATTGCATGGTTAACTTGTCGACATGGATGTTTGATCATTCTATAAACACGTCTATTCTGAAATCATAAGGTACAACACTGGATTAGTTCACAATATCATGGTTAATAGATTTGTTTGTTTGATTGGTATTTAACATCATACTCAACAGTATTTCACTTATATGACAACGGATTATCCACTTCACAGTTCCTTGCCTCATTATGATGGAAAACCGAGAAGAAACCTCATTGCCAGAGCCACATTGTCTGACTCCTCATATACTTGATGGACGACAGACAGATTATATCTCGTGAACGGTAAATGGAGTAGGAATAGTAAGCGCACACACTACCACGAAGCCACGGTCCATGGTTGGTTTGTTTGTTTGTTTGTTTGATTGGGGTTTAACGTCATACCCAAGGGTATTTCACTTATATGACGACGGATTGTCCACTTCACATTGCTCCTTGCCTTATAACGGTGGAAAACCGTGAGGAAACCTCGTAAAAACCACCCCACGCGATTGCCGGAGCCACATCTTGTGACTCACTCATATACCTGAGGGTCGACAGGCGGACTCGATCCCATGAACGGTACATCAAGTAGACTCCGAAAGCGCACGCGCTAACTACTAAGCCACGGCCACGGGCTCCATGGTTAGTAGAAGACTGTCAAAATGGCATTACAGTGTACCATTGACTTTATCATCATTTATTCTAGGTAAAACATCACATGACCTTAAAGATAACATGTTGGTTGAATACCTGTTGAAGACATGTAACACGAGAAAGTGTGTGAAAAGCCAATTGTGCACCAAACTCCAAAACGGACTAGTTTCTTTATACACTGGTATTTAATGATGCCACTTAGGCGGATTGTTTAATTCCAAATATACTAAAAGCCATTTGACTTGCATTCCACAGCGGCAGCATATCAGGTGAGAACATCCTCACTTTCTCTAGCAGCAAACAATGACGGCTACACAGGAAACGCCCTTCAGCCACTCGAATAAGAAAAGGGCTATCTCACTGGGACTGGGTTTGTTTGATTAGGGTCTAACGTCAGACTCAAGGTTAGTTCACGTTAAATAAGACTTCTCCCTCCATCTTCCTTAATTCTGTGGAAAGCCGAGAGGAATCCTTGTGAATGAGCATGCCTTCTATCACCCCACCCCCACCCTCTATCAATTGTGTTTGTTTGTTTCATTTATTGGGGTTTAACGCAGTACTTACGGTTATTTCACTCACATGACGGCCTGCCAGCCCAAACAACCCCTGACACCACCGGCAACTAACAAAACATCACAGGACAAATACAGGACAATACAAAGACATCACAAACAAATCGGCTTCCTGTTCCTCTTAAGCTCAGAAGCACCAGGGCAACAGGAAGTTTCCTCCAACCACCCATGTATTGATTATGAAAGTCGATCAATTGCGAAAGCCTTTTGATAGCTGAGGTCTACCGACAGATTAAAATCTGTGAGTGGTACACTGAAGGAGGTTCAGTAGGCCATAAAACTAGGATAATAATTCAAACAACACTGGACTGGACTTTGACTCGAGCAGAGTGACAACTGCACTAAGCAAACCAGCCTGTGCTTCAACACTGCATGCTTGAGGTGCTTGTATAGTGATTAATACTGGATTACTGGTTAGTGATATACATGCACACACTGGGATTGATTAGTTTTGAATGCTGTTCTAAATTGTAGTTAACTTAAATGACAAAAATGTAGGTAAACTGTCACACTGACATTCAACCGAAAACCAAATTCCCATTTAACCGAGAACCTGTAACAATGGAACCACCACTCGCCAGAATACCCAACTCTACCAAACATTCCACTCACCAGGTCCTGGTTATACTGGAACACCCAACTAGACCAAAACCAATACATTCGCCAGAGCGCCCCACTCGACTAAGCACCCCTCTCAACTGAACATCACACTCTACCGAACACCCAACTAGACCAAAACCAATACATTTGCCCGAGTGCCCCACTTGACGAAACATCACACTCTACCGAACACCTAACTAGACCAAAACCAATACATTCGCCCGAGCGCCCCACTTGACGAAACACCACACTCTACCGAACACCCAACTAGACCAAAACCAATACATTTGCCCGAGCGCCCCACTTGACGAAAAATCACACTCGATTGAACACCCAGGTAGACCAAAAACTATCTACACCTACTTGTCTGAACACACCACTCAAGTGAATGTCCCACTCTACGTAACACCCCACTGGGCCAAACACCCTACTGGGCTGCACACACAAAATGTGTTAGGAAATGAATGTTCCTCCAGCCCTTAAGACAACATGACTATGCTTCAAAGTTCAAACAAACTATATTTTTATTTTTTAATCAAGTTTGAGTCAAACAGGGTTTATATATAAAAAAAACTTACAAATATGGCTTCAACATTTTAAATAAACAAATAACATGTAGGCTATGCAGGAAATCTAATCTAAACTGGAACAAAAAACTAGTCTTTTTCAATTGTTATACATGTACCTATGACCATATTTACAAGTATTTAATGTCCAATTAAAGGTTATTCCATTCATATCATGGCAGCGTGCTAGCCCAATTGTTGAAGGAATCTCCCCTAGATGCAACTGACAACAGTGACTAGATAGGACAATCACACACAAGACAATGATAATACACAAAACAAAGATATCTCAGAAAGATTAACTGTTATTATGGCTGCCCCTTTGGTCTGAATGCATCAGGGCAACAAGGAGCTCCCTCTACCTGGAAGACTAGCTGTTATTGCGGCTGCCCCTTTGGTCTGAATGCATCAGGGCAACAAGGAGCTCCCTCTACCTGAAAGATTAGCTGTTATTGCGGCTACCCTTTGGTCTGAATGCATCAGGGCAACAAGGAGCTCCCTCTACCTGGAAGACTAGCTGTTATTGCAGCTACCCTTTGGTCTGAATGCATCGGGCAACAAGGAGCTCCCTCTAGCTGGAAGACTAGTTGTTATTGCGGCTGCCCCTTTTGTCTGAATGCATCAGGGCAACAAGGAGCTCCCTCTACTTGAATGCTGGGGAATAAGACTTTACCCCATATCAAAATAGTGCTGAACGTCAATTCTTTCTGTGCTCAATTAATTAAATTACAGACCTTTATTAATCGCCTAGGGTATATGATTAAATTGAGGGCAGGTACATTCAGACTGGATAGCAAACTTAACTAACAGGTGAGTCAAAGTATTATAGGATGAGCCCTCCTCAGAGTGTTTTATTATTGTAACTGGGTGAGAACTGGGGTACATGTGGCCTAAGGGTAACAAGTCAGTGGAGGGTATATGTAAGCCTGAACACAGAGAGCTTGTTATACACAGCATGGTGGTGGGTCAGTGTGTTTACATCTGTACCAAAATAAATCACACATACACCTCCCTCTACATGTATTGGTGACTGCCTGGTATATTCACTGCACTCTATACATGTCTACATTGTGGATAAGCTGTATCTCTTACAGACAGGCAGAGAGAAAAGAGACTGAAGCACCTGCTATGGTCACCATCTGTTTCTACATGTATCCTGAAACCTAAACTATCAACACATTAGGTTTTTTTATAAACCTTTCCACTGATGTTATTTTATGCTATAAAAGAACATAAGTATATTCAGGATTACGGTTTGAATTAAGGGAAAATATTTTGATCTCTTATTTAAAGAAACAAGTAAAAACTATAACCAAATATTCTTATTAAACATGACTAAGTCACTAAAATGCCTTAAATCATCACTGATCACCACCTCTAGTGTGATTCCTGACATTGATTGCTACAAACTATATCCATTGTTATTAATTGACTTGAAACACTAAGTGGCTTTGATTGACAGAAGTTACAGTTTATTTATGTTACAGTTGTTCATTAAACTGAATCACTGGTCACAAACTAAGAGAAATATACTACAAAATAACAGAATAACTAAAGATACAATCCAATCCAATCCAATCCTTCATCTTAATAGAAGAAAGCTTTAGGAAGCTATATTCCAAGTTTGAAGTTAATCCTAAATTTGTTTTCAAGCTAGCAAATTCACAAACATTTGTGACGGACTATATTGTAAAATTACGCAATAGCGGCCATTTTTTTAATACAGAATTTGATACAGGAACAAAAATCAAAAGATAAAGCGACGGCATGTCAGCTTAGAGGTCCCAATGGGCTGACTGAAGATCATTTCTTACAAATCCAAACAGGCAAAATTGAATATTTTTCTCAAATATTGAATATTTGTTCATGGAAATTAAAAAATGTTTATTTCGAAATAAAATCTTTTCTCCTTGAAATTGGTGTTTCTGAAATATTTTTGGGACAAATTGAATATTTCTTTCAGTATACTATATGGGCAACTTAGCTTAGATTTGACTTCTACCAATCACTGCTCCTATACGATAAGAATTACTCACCTGTACAGAATAAAATTCATAGGTTTTAATTTATAACATAGTTTCAATGCATATTGTTATGCCCATAGTCTTTATACAGGTAGCTATAGACCCTTCCATTTTGCGACGGCCAGATTTTTAAACTTGGTTAAAATGACAGGTGAAATTCTGAATTTTAACATTGAAAAGATGGGCAAAATTTCTCAGAATAAGGATTTGTGACAGGCAGATTTCCAATCCTAGCTAAGACACTGGTTAAGCCAGTACTATCATCACTCAGGTTCAAAAGATTGCTAATTTCAATTCTGTAGGTATGCTGGTTATCACAGTGTACATGTAACAGTGATACACCCTAACCAATGTTTTAAACAGAATTGAGTTGATATGGATAACAGCTTCTGGTGTTTGTATCCATATACCAGCAGCACGTCTATATCATGTTGATCTCCACAAAATAATATCTCAACCAACAAATTTAGTAGGTTAGCAGTGTCAGATAATTGCATGCCATGGACTTGTATGAAAGCCCCAGAGGTCATGGACCAGTGCTCACCACACATGGGTCAGTAGACCAATAGGCCAGCCTCATTTGTTTGTTTCCTCCAAACTTTCTACAGATATGATATTCATAAATAGCCCTGCATTCAAATTACAATTGAACACTAGGGCTTAGACAGAGGGGAATCCTCTCTTCCTTAACTGGACACCCTTAATTGAACAATTGCCTCATTTGGACAGTCACACCCTGTTTTAAGAAACTGTAACCAAAGGAGATAGGGTAACTGTTAAAATTGGACATCCAGTTACTTAAAATTTTAAGCAAAATGACCATTTCGGACACCATACTTTTGATTTCTGGCTGAGCCCTGATCCAACATATTCCTAAAATCTCCTTTTTATAATAATTTATATTACTGGTAACTAAATAACACATACTTGGTTCAGAATCTACAGAAATCACAACAGGTTAAACACAAATGACACTGAGTGCAGTTTGTTTACTGGTTTGTTTTGATTGGGGTTTATCACCATACTTCAGTTATTTCAATCATATGACTGTGTGCCAGTCCAATGGTCAATGGCCAGGGTGAAGGAAATCTTCATGACAAGGACTGGACACTTCATGTTGCCCATTAGCTCTGAGGGCACCACGCCAAATAAGAAGTTCACACCCATAGGTGTGTGCACTATGGCATTGGACACATATTGCTGTTTACAGAAAACTGTAGGTAAAACTGGAATGACTACATGTAGAATGCAATGATTTAAAAAAAAAAAAACGTTTACATAATATTTAACAAAATGAAGGACCTCCATATAAAACAAACACACCAGCTGCCGTATAACCGATATCAAAGTGATTCATTGATTGCTCTGGCATGCCCAAGGGTATTTCACTTTTATGATGGCAGTTTCTCCAACAGTAATTGCCAAACAAGCTGAGTAGTTGGCAGGTCCATTTTGTTTAACGGAATTTGGTGAAATGCAATACAATCTGTTGTCTTAACAAGAGGAAGCTACATACCAAGTTTGAAGTTAATCAGTGAATTTGGTTTCAAGCTAACCTGTTCACAAACATTTCATAAATAATAATCTAATTTCGTTATTACAAAGTTCATTCAATTAATCAAAGGAGAAAAATGGATAAACACAAAAGAAGAAGAAAAATTCAGATCTTTGGCGGGATCGAACTGTCAACCTTTCGGTTTAAGAGACGAATGTGTTGCTATATGCGCTATCTGGAGCCGATGTTTTTACATGATTGACTAATATTGTGATAATGTTTTGCATGCTGGATAATACCATTATAATCTGAATTTATAACTTTTAATCTATTTATCCATGGGGCACAATTTTCTCAAACTTTAATTGTCTTCATAACAGTAAACCACAGCATTAATTGCAAATGCGTAAATAGTTCTTTACAAAAAAGATCTTTTAACGATTTTTTTTCAGATCTGCTCCTCTTTTTCAGCGGCCTTTAAATTTGATTGCAATTAAATTATGAAAACTTAATGTCATGTTATTATTATTCAAAAAGCAAAGGTGCATTCAACGATATTCATATATATATAATATTGTATTACTTGTTTATAAAGCACTGCACGGGTTAGCCCCACCATATATATCATCTTTCGAAGTGCTAGGCCCAACACTATACAATAATCTACCGGGGCACATCAGCAGTGTGATACTATTACATCTTTTAAAAAAGCTCAAACTGCTTGTGGTGAACAGGTATGAGCAAACACACCCACGATGGCACACGTCAGACACCCCAAGACACTGAGCACCGCTAGGGCTGGTCCCAGTCGCCTGATCGTCGGTTGAAATGTAACGATTTTGAGTTCAATGACCAAATGTACCAGCAAATTAAGGGTTGTACTATGGGTAAAAGGTTTAGCCCCAACTTTGCAACCATTTTTATGGCAGAATGGGAACATGAAGTCCTTGGAAAGTGT
>JAQQZZ010094886.1:0-32835 GCA_030265115.1 Mopalia vespertina | reverse complement strand
AAACAGTGATTAAACAGAATACCAAATATCATGTTCTTATCTTCATTCATTAGAACATGGCATCACTGCAGATGATGAACAGTTACTTTATTCCAGTAGTATATGTCACATTGAATGTCACAATGGTTGAACTACATTGTGGTCTAACTAAGGACTATTCTCACTGTCAGTCCAACACACATTCAAAGAACATAGCATTTCGTCTTCTGTTGTGGTACGCTTTGTGCTCCTTTTTCTTTGAGTGGCACTCAAAGAAGTTATGCGCGATGTTCCCATAACAACGATGTTAGCAAAAACAGGTCGCTCACGTACTGGAAGGGAAACCATTGTTCATAGTGTAGAGAGCGGCTAGAGACTCTGCGTTTGGGTTATTTCTCATGAAAACTCATAAATATTTGCCTAACATATATTCATAAACCAGAAACTTACAACATAAATCATTGCCACATGTATTGCCATATTATTTATTTTTATAAAAGCGCAATTTTCCAGGCACGTCGAGTCAACCACTGATATATCCATGGAAATGTTAACTTCATTGTTATCAAATATTTATCATTTCAGAGCTGTTGTTAACCTGTCAATAAAAGATTATCAGCATTATATAAATTCAACACGAGGCTGTATTGACAGTCGATTGTTTTGCTTGTCACGAAGTCCTTACCAAATTAAACTCGCTAAAACAAAAAACATACAGCAGTCCGTGAGTCATAGAACTGGTGTATGTTTTATTTGGCATAGATATCATATATGGTGAGATCCACCGATACAACAATTTAAAGCGCGCAGGTCGATGTGTGTTTTACTTGTCACTTTAAAGGAAATATGATGTGGCGGATTTAGACAAATAAAACCATAAACGTTTGTTAAGCTGAGAAATGTAAGCGCTTCAAAATTTACAACAGTATATCGTCTGTTGATTTGGAGAGTACTATGAGAATTCCAAAGGCCATTGCTGTTATTAAATATTTGAAATACTGACTATACGACCACACTATACTGTGATACCCGATGACCATGTAACATCAACCAGACAAGAGCTGTGATATACACGACGTGTTATTCCTGTCAGTTTAGAAATAACGAGGATTCAAGTTAACCAAAGTCAACAAGAAGCTTAAAAAAACAAATACAATCTAGATTTTAAGACAAGATCCTTTAATAAACAAATACAATCTATTAAGACAAGGTATGACATGTACTCTAAGCATGATTGTACGCAGAACCAGTAGAACACTAGCGCTGCTGTGTCAGCTCGTTCTTTAATTCCGTTCCACACACCTCAAATCCCAATAGTGTTTAAGTGAATGCATAACTCTACATATTGGATCAACTGATCAAACACTGCTTCCGTCTGATCTCGTTCCCAGCCTTCGTTACAAACACTAAATCAACTCTACATTGGTTCCTGTACATAATTGTTGGTTTGTGGTGGGACTTGTGGCGTTTTCATACAGAATTGATTTGGCTCAAATAATGCGAACAACGTTACAAAAAACTCAGAGAATATTATTACAGTCGAGGGTGTGAAAGACATTGACACTGGGCTGAGATGCTTTTATCGATAGGTTAGATTTCTCGGACTGTTTTTCTCTCTATCTTCAATTTGATCGGCTCCCAAACCAGTTTAATCACAGTGAAGGTGCAGATGTCTCCCTGGTGGGCTTTATTTACATTGTGTGTGATTAGATGCTCATTTTAGACAGTATAACTGTCAATGGTACGCAATCCTTGAACAGTACTCGCGATAAATGAAGTGTTACATTCAAACTCTGATCAACAGTCGCTTTGCTAGGTTGATAGCTGAGAAATGAAGCAGCTGAGATATTGACTAGATTTCACCAACTCATTCAGCTGCTCTATTTGCTCTAAACATCAGTGTTATCAGACTTTGAGATAATAAAAAAAAGGTTTCTACGCCACATAAAGAGGAAGATTATTTCGATTTTAGCGAGGCATCGTTGCCAATCGTTGGGCTTTAGCGTTTCTCCTCTCTGAATTCTCAATTCTTTTTCCTCTTCAGATCCTGTAGAGACGTACAAGAATGGATACGTTTTGAACACTATCTAAAGTACAATGTATATTCAGTATGTGTCTGTCTCCCTAACAATACGTTATATCATGGTGTAATACATCTTTATTAACCGAAAATTCATTATCTCCATGTAAGTTACAACGCAGAATAATATCTTGTGAGTCAATATCACAAGTGTAACACGAGAGATTATTAATTTGTCCCATTCTCTGCGACGGTTGATTGACAAGAGCTGACTGTACCATGATCTAAATACCTCTCACCTTCCTCATTTTTAAGATGACAATAAGGTGAGGCGCTATTTAGATCTAACTCTACTACGGTGACCTCTGCGCTTAACGTCACAGGGATCGGATTTGTCTTACTTATTTGTTTTACTTAAAAAAAAGCACCCTTGTCTTTATCAAGGAAGCCATTTTGTAGCTATGGTAACCCATAGCTTAAAAATGGCTTCCTTAATAGGGACATGGGTGCTTTTTTAAGTAAAACTTTACCTCTCGATTATTTTATCCATACAGGTTATTTAATTGCCTTGAACGTGTGAAATCAATTAACAAGCTCCGCATACATTTCAGAACATAATTCATTTTAATGAACGTTTTGTAAGTTTAATGGTGTAACGAACACATTGCTGATAACTAACGTTGAAGGAGAAGATAAAGGAAAAACAATTCTTTACAAACGTCGACAACTTTTACAAACGTTGAAAATTTTGACAATTGGCTTGGAATAGAAACAATGCGTGAATCCGACATGGCCGACATGACATATTATGATGTATTGTGTAGATAATTCTGTCCACGTTACACAGCTCCGATCGTATTATAATGATCTCAGAACAAAAGGAGGTTAACATGTCACTATGACAATTAAAATGAGTTTTGTCGGGTAAACTTATCTTCTATAGATCCATCTAAATTGTACTACCTTCATCTTTTTTACTTTTAGGCTGCATGCCTCGTACTGCCGTGGGATTGAAACCTATGACTAGCTAGTAGAATTTATTTAATATTACGTATTTTATTTGTGGACTCTTGTTGCAGACTGTTGAAGGATCAATGAAATACCGTTAACCTAGGTCGATGATGGGCGCATCATCAAAAAAGTTTCTCAAAGTGGTCGTCCTATTATACCCACTTTGAGACGATGACAAAGTACAAGATACGTCGTACGTAGATCTTCTACCTGGATCCCATGACCCCGATGTCCGCGGCTTAGTGGTGAGCGTGTTCGCCTACTACACCTACTTCCATGTACCATTCACGGGTTCGAGCTGGTCTGTCGACCATCAGGTATATGAGTGAGTCACACGATGAGGCTCCAACAATCGCTGGGGTGGTTTGTACGAGGTTACCTCCCAGTTTTACACCTTATCTAAGCAAGGAATACTGTGAAATAGACAATCCGTCGTCATATAAGTGAAATACCATTGAGTAAGACGTTAAACACAAATCAATCAAACAAACAAAACCTCGATAATGCTATCTATGACCTGTGGGGTTTTTTTCACCGCAATCTGCCCGCAAACCAGGACTATCGTTAAAAGTAAGAGCCGTCTGTTGCGGACTGTATTGTACCTGTATCAATCAATCACACCAGTTTCAGTGGAACAATTCTCTACGATTTAACGACTCGGCGGGCTACAAAACGGACAGATAAATCAGTGCTAAGTTCATTCTGCGATTAGCACTCCACCGCCATGTAACATAGCTCAAGTGTGAACCAATTGGACTAATGCGCAGTTTTTATGTAGGCTTTCTCTGTGTTGCGTTGATAAACCCTTACGAGACTATGGTGGAACTGAGACGCAAAAAAAGAGATTTACTCTGATTTCAATTTAAACTTCCCATAATCAAACTGGAATGTTTCGTTTTTTTTCTGAAATTATTATTATTTTACTCTAGTTTGCTAGTCAGAAAAAGTTGTGAGTTGTGAAGTGACGTATACTATGTTTACATAAGAATGGGAGATTATATTATCTAAATAGAATGCGGTTGTATTAAGATCAGAATTCGGTATTTGGATCAGAGTATACTATTTGGGTCAAAAACAGAATATGAGACATTGGTCCGAATATGGCATTTCCTTCACAATAAGACATTTCAAATAATTTTGTTATGATTTAATGATGTTGTGTCATGTTTATATATTTTGTTCTCCATACCCCGATTAGGGCCTGAGAATAAAAGCAATTGAATTGAACGGGAACATTGCATTGTGATAAGACTGATTGTCGACCTGACAATGGTATCTCCAGGGGAGTATTGTACGTCAACGAGATGTTATCTCACAAGATATCTTTATTAATTTTTTTTTACACCATTATAGATTGAAACATATACAAATTCCCATGTTTGATCTGATACAGCATGGTTTGATTCAACAGTGCTCGAAATGTCGACGGAGAGTTTTGCCTCACTATCGAATATTTATCATGTCGAAGTGAAGGTTTCTCTTCTCTAATCAAGTCTAGGCCATTGTGTCCGATTTGTATGGATTTATTGAGACTTAGACTGAGAGTCGTAAATTTGACTTGTCATCACTTGCACACTTAATGATTCTCACTGACACAAAACAGAGTGACTACATGGGATTTATATGCCGTTTATACAACAAGTACAGATCCTTTCTGATTATTGCGGATTCAAGTGGTATTAGTTTGTTCGTGAATTAAGACGATGACATCCAAGCGAAAGTATAGATGCGTTTAACTTTGTCTCATGAATATTTAACTGAAGGAAACTGGTTAGGCATTGTTAGCGGCATTCTCTTGTCACTGTTCAACCCCATAAAAACTCCTGCTGGATGATCCCTGTTAATCACTCACTGGTATTATGAAGGCATTATTGCTGTTGTCGTAGTACTGTTTCCTCGAAAAGTGGACTGGGAAGAGAATTGTCAGACAACTGACGTTAAATGATTCCAAATTGGACAGCGAATAAGTAATGAAGTATAGTGGCGATTCAATCCGAAGACTATATCTGGAAATAAACAACAAACAACATTGCACTTCATCTTACAGTGCCATTCAGTCAATTCCAAATGTCTTCCCATTGGATTAAAAGCGTCGCCGTCATATCTTCATGATATAGGTTATACTCGGCTTGCTCATTAACCAGAGCCATGTTTTGTAGTGATATTCGGTATATTGCAGTAAATTGTCAGGGCGTCGTCTGAAAAATTACAACTGTATAAATACACCGAGACTATATAATTGTGTCATATAGCTGCAGATCAATGCAATTCTTGTTTAAAGTTGTTAAACAGCTCAATTATCTTTGAAGGAAAAAATGGTTCGATTTTATTTTGACTCGCATTGCACATTACACATTTTTAAGCAACTGGATTTTTTCCGTCGCTGGGAAGAACGTGATGGTGTGGGTTTGTCCTAAAGTTGATTTCTGCGTAGAAGGTACTCGATGGCTAGAATATGCATCGTTCAGTAATCAGCAAGAGGTCCTTTCAATGACATCATTTATATAATTTACACACAGCGTGAAAATTAAACGTGCCTTCAATACATCAGAGTTAAAGTCTCAACGAAAAAGATAATGATTCGATCTGTATTTTAAAATCTGTTATTATAGGGATTTTAAGGCTGACTATTGGGTTATCCCATTAACATTTGTTCGAATATAATTATTTGTGTTAATCTCTTTTGCGGATCAACTAGACATGACAACCTTATCACACGAAACAGGCATAAGTCCCTTCTCTTAAAGTTGTTCCTGTTAACAGTTGTTGTCAGAATGCACGCTGCTTTGCCCTGTGTATTTAGCACTTCCACATTCGCCAAACTGGTCATCAGATGTATTAATATTTAACCAGGGTGTACATTTTCTCAGTGCTTGTTTGCGTCAAAATCTGAAGAAAAGTTACATTCAGGTTTCTGTTATACGCCTACCATGTTCCTGACTATAGTATGTACCTTCGAAATGACAACATAAACTTTCCAACCTCATCCGGCATATTTACGGTTGCCCTGTTAGTGTTTCCTTAGGAACGCTTCATTCTCCATATATTTTCGAGTCCGTGTGAGTTCCCAATCAGCTTCCCGAGGCAAGGTGAAAAAGAAGATCGTCGTATCAAGCCTCATTTCAATTCCTACCATTCACACAGAACACAGACACCGAGTTAACTGTAATCTACAACAGTTACTTTCCAGAGACGTCTCTTTACACAAGCCAATCATATTGGAGCTTTCATTAGCAAAGTAAACGGCGGTCTAAAGACAGGATGAGAAGTAGGTTTCATGTAGATGTACGAATAAAAACTTAGCCCCATTAAATAATAGATAGGTTTATAATGTAATATGACAAATTTACGACCAAACTGGCAGTGATAGCAAAGCGTCTGAGGTGATGCACACAGTACATGCAACGACTTTCAAATGTCTAACAACTTTTCTCTTTGAAAATGACACAACCATCTTCGAATCAACCACGTAGTAGCAGGACAAAGCTACTTTGGGTCCGCAGTTATTCAAGGGGCCCTCGTTTGTCAATTTCAGTATATAACACAATATGATTAAATTATTTTGGTCAGGTTTTTTTAAATTTGCTGAGTTGTATAAATGTGTGTTTGATGCTTAGTACATCGTAGTGAGGCGTGGCGTGAGAGAGAAGGAAGGGTGTGGCAGGGTCCCGGGTTCTGAAGATGGAGCCTCTATATAGGCTTAGATTGGTCAACGATTTCATATTTTAAAACCCAGTAGGCCTACAACAAGTAGTGCAATTCCTAAAAATGGCTCACACTTTAACCTGAGGATTTCATAATAAACTGAATTTTAAAATGTTTGTCATGAAGTATAATCGTTAATAGGAATTGCGCTACATGGTTATAATGGTAAACTATTTAACGAATCTTATACGATGTTGGTTCTACGTACCCTGGCCACAGTGGTTGCGTCTGTCTCGTTTCTTCCAGAATTTCGGTTGTCGGAATAATCTTGGTCTAATGTACATTTACGTTGTTGCTTTGTGTGTTGTTGTTTTCTTTTAGGCATTTTAATACTATGTAGTATTGTAAATAGCCAGTACCCTTACAAACAGTCTCCGATCACCGTGTGATCATCAACAGACTATAGGCCTACCTAAACTTAAACATAGATTTGCCAGTGATGCATATATCGAATGGACCAAAGACGCTTTGAGAGGACACGATCGTTCGCTGGCACGATGTTTATTAACGTAGGCTACCATCCATCAGCCGAAGTATTGCTCCTTTGGGGATATAAAGAGCTCTCTGGCCTGTGAAGCTATTTTGAGACCAATCTGAATGATGAATGTATTATTTGTCCCTAATGATCCACAAATATACTCATAGAGAACAGTACGTGTCTGTCATATAAAAAACATTGTAATCTCCTAACATAAATTCGCTTACCTTACATAAGAAGACCTTAAATATTTTTCAGGACACAAAAAACCCAATCTGTTCATTCGAATCTCGTCCTCAGTAAAATGTTGCTTGAACCATAACTTTTACACTTAGACACATCGCTCTCTTATAAAAGTTCTGTGTATTTATTACAGAATCCGTAGTTGTTTCAAAAGTATAATACTACAAAGCTGAGCAAATGTTGCTATAAAGTACACACAACGCAAAATTGTACCTTATTTACAAAATATACTACATGTGATTAAACCATATCTAAATTATCTCCCGGCTACTGTGTTTTAGTTTTGCCCTGCTAAAATCCTGCACCAAAGGGGGCTCATGACGACATGCACTTTAGGGTTCATGGAAGGCCTTTGTCTCTTTGTCCAATAAAAGAGCGAGATACAACAGTCATTAGGGAACGGCACTGCAACGGATTGGTCAGCTGTAGACCAATCAGCCCCGTCTGGTGTAGAGTTGTGTCAGGTGTTATGCGAAAACACGAAGTTGAGGAAATACTTACATCTGGCTTTAATTAGTGAATCCTTTTTAATTAAAATTCTCTTTTTTGCTTTTAGGAGATGTTTGATCCACTCGGTGTTATATGCGTACATTTAACTGTATAGCGACAGCACTTCCCGATATATATTCCATTCATTGATGTTTCATGAAACTGAACTATAAGCCTTGATATTCAGATGTGCCGTAAATCAGTCCTTACACTGTCCTTAGACCATAGACCGATTTAAATTTTCAAAAAGTAATTAACAAAATGTGGACTTCTATACATATAGTAAGTCTAAAAGAGTTTACATGTTCATTTTTAACTTTAGCTTGTAAATTTAACTTTTAATAGCCATTAGATGAGAATCAATCGTTATATGGATTTAGATCAAACAATCTACTTAAGAGCATGTAAAAACTGAAAGCAAGAAAAGCGAAATTCGTGCTGTTTGTCTTAACCTAGATTCCTGAACGTGACTTTACCACAGTTGTCAGAATGCCAAATATAAATTGACGGATTTGTGAAAGTCACTCTTAAGAAGATTTTACTAATCTCTTTGAGAGCGTGACAACATAAAGCCAACAAGTCTTTCCAAGTTAATTAAGACATATACCGTCCAGAAATCCAACAAAAAAGGTAGACATGTATCATCACATGTTAAGTACATGTGTTGATGTCTTTCCGTGTTCGAGAAATAAATCAGTGCTACTATTATCCAAAACGGTACGGTTGTGTGTGACTATACAGGTCATCGAGTGACAGTTTAATAGCATGCAAGCATTACACATTTTGGATAGTCTCTGTTTGCTTGTGTGTTTGATTAGGGTTTAACGTCGTACTCAAGGGTATTTCACTTATATGACGACGGATCGTCCGCTTCATACTGCTCCTTGCCTTATTACGTTGGAAAACCGTGCGTAAACCTCGTAAAAACCACCCCCGCGATTGCCGGAGCCACATCATGTGACACACTCATATACCTAACGGTCGACAGAAGGACTCGATCCCGTGAACGGTAAATCGAAGTAGGATTAGTAAGTGCGCACGCTACCACTAAGCCACGGCCGCGGGCCCTTTCGGATAGTCAATCTCAGATGCAATAATGTTTATTGCATTATAAAATTTGATTTGGAAGACCACTCTTGATGACATCTATTATTGGGTCCAACATCCATTTTAAAGACATAAATGTATGTTAATACTTTTGAATTAATTACAACGCCTGTCGGACGCTTTTTGTTAACGTAGTGCTCCGAGAGCCAAGGAATAACATTAGACCGATCTGATATGGCTTCCTTGTTTTGCGTCTTGTGATTGTCCCCTCTTATCTGTACTTGTTGTCTGTGGCGTTAAAGATGGTCTCCTTGACCTGTTTGGGTCGTACGTCGTCATACGAGTTTAATAACCTTTAGAACATGATACAACCCCCATCAAAGAAACATTTATAATGACTTTAGCACCTTGGTATTGTATAAGCATACAACCAAAGCAATACATCAAGTCAACAAACAATGTAAATGGACATAAAAATTTTGACTTATTTCAGACATCAATATATAGACATAACAAATAAAATATAACAACATACACAAGTATAACCATACTACAGACGAGTGCGACAAAATAAACAATGACCACCATATATCACCATATATACATATATTTGTTTGTTTATCCACGTTTAAAACTCGGCAGTAGTATGGGTACAACCATTAGTCATTTGATATTTATCTAAAGAAACGGGAATAAAGATAATTCTGTTTCATATTGAATAAATAGCTGTCCATTGTCCACTTTAACGGGATGCACGTCTTGCTGGAAAAAAAGAGGAAAGAACAAAAACTTTAGAAAATTTCTTAGGGCAATTTTTAGAGCAAAATAAAGCTCACATAGACGTTCAAAAAAGGCATATTTTCTGGGGTGTTGGAAAGTCACTTACTGGAGTACACACGCACGCACACGTACTCCGATCGTGTACTCAATCATTCTGCTTCTACACAGTGAATCTTAATTCATTTGAAAATGTAACCTTTGTCAAAAAGGCTACGACTTTTAGGCGTTGCTTTGACAGACATTAGGCGTTGCTTCGACCGTATATCCCAAACGAAACGAAGCCTTGTCTTCATCTCGGGATAAAATTGATATTTAATTTGATAACTACTGAACGATCAAATCAACATCACCATAACGATTCATCGATAAATTTATCGATTCATCGATTGATTGTTTGATCGTTCGATTGACGGCAAAACTATGTAAAGAGTTTTTCTCTGTTGTAGAATATATATTTGTGCTAAATAAAGACAGTACCATTTTGCTGGGAACGTTCTGCTCTTAGCCAGATGCACAGACAATAATTGTATCGAGTTGGTAAACATCCGTTCTCCGGAGCCTACCAGTTGACAGACTCAAATCTCGCTATTATAGTAAAGAAGACAAGATGGGAAACCATTTTTCCCAAAATCGAAAAAATAACAACAAATCAAGCAAACTAAAACTCCCCTGCGGTTTTCAACACATCCGATGACTACTGACTACTAGCCTACTACTGGGGCTGTAATAATTTAACCCGCGTTTTTATTGCACCTCCCACGGCCTGACGATTTCCTTGCACCAAAGGTCGCGTCTTCTAAATAAGGAGAGTCAAGTGCCGTCAAAGTGTTGCTCATAGAACGGAGGTCTCGTCGACCGCGCTTGCGTACCGGTGACTTTCTAAGTTCAACAAAAGGCCAGCAGTAAGGAAACAGCTGATTGTCGGTGTTAATAAACTTTTGACGACATTAACGGAATTTATGTTAAGTTTTACAACCTGACACGGCCAGTAGCCGTCGGATGTGATAAAGACCCCAGGTGAGTTTTAGGTTGCTTGATTTTTTGTTATTTTCGATTTTTCGAAATATGGTTTCCCATCTTCTCGATCTTCTTTACTGTAGGCCTACTGGCGAAGCCTGAGACTGTCAAGTGGTAAACTCCCGAGAACGGATGTTTACCAGCTAGATACAAGTGTCTGTGAACAGATGGTTGTATAGAAAGCCGCATCATGGAAAGTATCATTATTGCTTAATAGGGTTTTCAATATTGTATGAGGATCAGACGTCACAGGATCTACAGATTAATCAACCGCTATCAGATAGTCGGTATTATTGGAAACACACAGATAGCGTGCAAGACAACCAGCTGTGTTACAGACACAAAGTCAATATCGCTTATATCACGAACACCAAATAACTCGATCCCTCCGATCCACAATTCGCTCAACCCGCCATCGAGGAGCAATATTCATTTTTCAACAAAGCAAAAAACTTCAAATCATTTGTTTGTGCTAGTGTGCCTATTCACTGTTCGTCGACATATATTCGTCGTTAAATTGAAATATCCCCGACAGTCAATCAATGAATCAATAGAACAATCAATCAACCATTGATCAACCAGGCAATTCATCGCCCAATCAATCGTGATCAGCGATCAAACAATAAACAGGATTAAAACTCATAAAAACAATGAGTTGTTTCTTTGCTCTTTAATTTGTGTAAGGGTTTAACATCAAGCAAACATAGATCAATTATATCCATTATTTCGCCGACAGATACATAATACATATACCTGAATTCCTATTTCATTGTGTCCGGTCTCTAAATCAAACATATAGCCATGCCATGGACACATCACGTGAGCTTTACCATTATAATCCTCTATTTCTCCGTTATAAAGAGGTCCGCCTGAAATTCAGATATATAGTGTAACATTAAACATCAGGTAAACTCTAGCATTGTAATCCTCTATTTCTCCGTCATAAAGTAGCCAGCAAGAAATAAACAGATATATAGTGTTACATTAAACCTAACGTGATGAAAGGATAGGCCTATATCTCAAATAAAGATCCGTTATAAGATCTGCTGGGTAGCATCATATAAATAAATAATTACCCAGAGCTAGAAGGAAGATTTTCAAGACAAGGTCTTAATTGGTGTTATCATAAAAGTCGATCTGATTTCTTCTATCTATAGCGAATAGTCGATGGGAGTTTCCTGTATGCTGCTGCTTTCTAGACTATATGGTAACACAAAGCCTATCTGTTATGGTATGGCACTGCTAAATTCCACACATTGACTTAGTACATGAGTTGCGTCCCTTGGTTTTTTTTTTACATATATTTTCCGGTGGTTTGTTGCTAATGACGACGAAGACGACTCCTATCATCCGTATGGCGCATAAGCTGTCACATGGATGAAACAACGTTATTAAAGTATGACGTGCTAAACCTTAATCAAACAAATATCAACCTACGTCCCACATCCCTCTGTCAGAAGATATATTGTATTATTAATAGGCGATCTATCAGGTAAATGACTCCGCGATGGGCTCTTATAATCAGCAGGACATTTGTGTATGGAAATGTCTGGTTACTGTTGCCAGAAATGGCTTAGATCCTGTTCGTGACAAAAGCTGAGTGTCACAGACAGGGTATGAACCAGTTCAGAGGTTAGGCTCGTCAGATCAATAAGACTCCCTTTCATCTGACACCTGACATCTGACCAGTACTCAGCCATAGGGCCAAAACGTTATACAGCTCTGTCAGTCAAAAATATAAAGGTGTTTAACATGGTCATTGTTATCACAGGGGTTCGGTACCATAGAGGCCATCTGTGTAGACAGAGATTATAGAAGGGCGGACGCTCTTCGTCGGCTCAGCTTGTACCGTGGTGAAATTTTACCGATTTAAGTCCACTTATTGAATAACATAAATAAATACAACATGTGTGTTTGAGACAACTAGTTCATCTTCAAATCCTAACTCAGATTTGTGATGTTAGTTATCTATAATTCTCAAATTTTGCATGCAAACACAAAACTTTTACCTGTTTCTTTAATTCAGCCTACGAGCGATGTATGCGCTTAGTTGTGATTGGATAATGTCGATGGCCTAGTTCACATTATCCAATCGCAGCTAACCGCATACATCGCTCGTAGGCTGAATTAAAGAAACAAATAAAAGTTTGTGTTTGCAAGCGAAATTTGAGAATTGTAGATAACTAACATTATAATTCTGGGTTAGGATTTGGAGATGAACTATTTGTCTCACACGGGCAGGTGGTATTCATTTATTTTATGTGGTTAGTGGAGTTGAATCGGTTAAATTTCCCCACGGTACAAGCTGGTCCGACGAAGAGTGTCTGCCCTTATATCTTTTCTGTCTATACATAGGCAGCCTCTATGGTACCGAGCACCTGTGATTGTTAGGATCTCGTTGAGATCAACGTCCTTGAACATTAACTTGGACCAAGTATCGTCTGTTACAGAGATAAACGTTGTAATGACAATGGTAGAAACTGATAGATATTACATGAATAAACATTTTCAACAGAATATAAATGACACAAATAAACTTAGCCACAAAAGCCCATAATAACGAGTCTGTTTCAGATATGAGCGTTGCTACCATGATTCAAACTCAATTGGGTTTTAATCCCGACTCACAAGTTATACCAAAATTGTAAATTTGGTATCAAATTATAATTCAATATCAAATTATAATTCAATATAAAGTACACAACTATAAGGCAAAAGTTGTCCAGGACGATATATATGCCTGTCTGTTATTGGACCTCTAAGGTAATTAAACGTTGCCTTTAGTTAAACCCCCGTCTGTCGCAGACGATATAACGTATTCAACATACTTCTCTTGTTTATTACATATATAGCCGTTGTTCAATTACGGTATAGAAAGTTTCGTCTGTCGTGAGACGAAGGTAATGCACATATAGTAATGTATTGTCTTTTTAAGTGTTCAAAAATGGCTATGCAATTCATTTCATATAGATGGCAATTTGGTAACCGTATATGAAACCAATTTGATAACAAAGAACGCGTAAATCAGCGTCAAGACCATGTTTGAAGACAAACCCTAGCCAGTCTTGTCAAACGAGTGACACGAAGAACCCTTGTATATCGACCCACACAATTACTGTTGATTGAATTGAATCAGACAATGTGTAGAAAGCAGGGAAATGGAACTCTGGCTAGCATCTACTCGCTGCAGGAACAGAGTAATTTCCTCGGGCTATGCTAGAGTGCATACATTTACAAGCCACCATCCATGCACCGTTGGAAGCAAAAACCGAATCGAGAAATTAGTGGCACAGCTCGTAAAAGTGCTGTCGTTCATTTCTTTTAGCTAGTTTGAGACTAATTTCATCGGGATATAAATAGCATGTTTGCGACATTAGACTTCAAATAGCATGCCATATAAGGCCTGAAGTCCACTATTATTCCACTTTTCCGGAATTCCAACAATTGAATGACGCATGTACACAGCTATATATAGTTTATTAAATGGATGTAAGGTGTATATAGGAAATAACAACTTTTTCAGAACGGTCCTTGGTTTTCTTTCCAGTTTTGTCCTCCATTTGAACAGCATCAAGCGACACTGTAGGCCCTATTCAAATTAATGTACACATCTGACACAGTAGAGTTTAATAATCTTTAATAATCACCCTCCCAACATACCCAGAATCCTTAACACATTCTAGTAGAAGTCAAGTGTCAGAAGAAGCAGTCGCTAGTAAGCCGCGAGCAAAACGGTCTGACAATAATATTGATTTGATTTGTCCTTGTGCTCAATTGGCTTATAGCCCGTGTCCGTGGCCTAATGGTTAGATTCTCTGCCTACTAAACCTACTTCGATATATCGTCCACGGGTTCGATATATCGTCAATGGGTTCGAGTCCGCCTGTCGACCATCAGGTATATCAGTCGCCCTTAAATTTCGAGAACATCAAGGCAACAGGAAGTTCCGTTGAACCACCCAAGCTTGATTGTGAAGAAATTCTAACCTAGAGCTTAAAATCAAAATAGCTCTCAGCTTAAGTGTATCCGATGTTTTCTATAATTGGTGGCTTGACGCGTTATGTGAATCTATTAAACTTGGTAAAAACGACTCACACCGAAATGGAATTGACTTTTTTTCTTATCGCACAAAACATGCAGAATCTAGGTTGAAGGCACATATATTTGAACACAAACTCTATCAGTTTGGCTCGATGAAAGCAGATCAATCAAACTATATTGATTACCCTTTCTCTCCTTGTCACATACCTTCTTACATGTCTAAATAATGGTAATCAATAACTACAGGGGGGGACAGTGGGGTATTTGTCTTTGTTTTGTATTGAATATCCCCTACCGAGTGATTGAAGAGATTTGAATTAATTAGAGACGACCAAGAACCGAACATGCACCAATTCTTCAATGCATGCCGTCACAGACAATCAATTCCAATATAGGAATATCCATGGCAACTACGTTATAATGTCTAAGTACTAGGCCTATGTCACATTGTTACCCAGCCGAATCACCGTTCTACGGCATTCAAACAGCAAGTCAGAACAGCAAGAAATGAACTGTATAATGGCGATCGATTAGATTAAAACTTCTATCCATCAGATGAAAAATTCTTTTCAATATTTGTCGACAACCAAATGATAATTAAAATCAAAAACAATCGACGGGTAGAACCTTATCCATAAATTGAATTGGAAACATTTTGTTAGATTAATTTTCAATTCAAATACAGGGTTAATTGTTACTTTGTTGATCTTGTGGTTTAAAATCATTATACGTAAAAAGGCAATATTGTTTAAAAATCTATATTTACAATGTCAAAGGATTTACAAATCGTGTTTACAAACGGGTAACAATTGTACGCTCCAGTGTTTCATTGAATAGAATTAAGAGAATGGGGCATGCAGTCGCCCAACTGATAACTATCCGCCCAGAAGCTATATATTATCAAACATAAATAATCTGCGCACAATGTAACACAATTAATTAGAATAACCTCTAACAAATAAGTATCACGGTATACCGATAGCTAAGCCATTTTGTCACCTATTCTGTTAGAATCTTGCTCACTGATTGGTCGATTGCACGGTTACAAATTACCGTATCATCGTACTGTTCATCAAATGTATTGCTCAAGGCATTTAAATGTTTTTGTACGATTATTTTGTGAATTTCAAATACTTTCTTTTGTTGGATATTATTTAAAATCCACAAAGAACCATTTTTAGTCTTTGGTGTGCACTTTCCTTTGTTGGACATTGCACACCAAAGACTAAGAATTGTCCTTTTGAAAGTTATGATGAGTAACAGTGTGTCGACCAGACAATTATTATGTAATGCTGAATAGTGATTGGTAGATGGCAGTGGTCACACTTGAATTGCTATCTAACGTAATAATAGTCAAATTCACCAGTGAATCAGGGTAATGATCCACTGGTGATATGTATTGACTGTATACGCTTCATCTATCAGCTAGCCCCGGACTCCCCGATACAAGTCTTAGACCAAAGCGATATAGCTCCCAATTGTACCAGGGCGTATTAAGCAAGGATACCTAGTACATAGATAAACCATTCGACGCTTGATAGATTTAAGGATCAATTGCCCGCTGGCCACTAAAATTGTTAGGAATCACACTCACTAGAACTAAACTGAGAAAAGCCACTTTGGTAAATTGCAAATAAAATTGCAACCACATCAGGGGCTCGATTTTGGGTACAATTTTAAATTATCTAAAATTATGTGATGAGGTAGGAATTCAGCTATATATAGTCAATAAAATATATGCCACAGGATATATATACTTTTATCGTAGAGAAAGACAATTGTGCTTGCTTCTACTGGGATTCGAATTCGGGTATCTAATATAGCATGCGCAAACAATGCCCACTCCCCATCCTATAAAAAAGTAAAAAAAACACAATTTAGATTTTTTAGATTTTAGCATAATTGCAAATTTGTTATTAGAGCGAACACAAAAACAGGCAACCGCCTTTCAATCTTTGAAATATAAATTAACATCAATGTGGCCATAAAAGTGACAGCCCGGCCGAACGTTTTCCACAAGTCTCATATACAGCTAATTACTAAGTATACAATGCAGAAGTTTAAATATTACGCATGATTCGGTCGTTCGTGTCGATAATAATTTATTGACCATAGCAAAAATCAGTTCATGTTACTATTATTATATAGTCGTGAGGAAAAGCAATTCAACGGAATTTATGTCGCCAAGAGATTTATCGGTAACCAATGTAAAATGCTCATAAACAGCGTTTAGCTCATTCACTGATCATAGCCAAAGACCCACAACATCTGGCGGTCAATAAGACGGGCTCGTTCGCATTGTGAATTGGACGTTCTGTTAATGGAATGGTTGAGTAACTTCACTGATTAGACAGGCTGGTGATATAGGAGGTTTACTTCAACGATATAATTTGTCTTGCGTACAGTTTACTCTATTAAAGGAGGAGGAAACGAATCTGGCTTGTATTGATTATGTTAAACTTTGTTAGCCAAACATATGTATGCCTGTTATGTATTCTACGGGAATGCAGACAGATTTATGAGAGAAAACAGGGTTTAAATATTTGTTTCATTAGATCGATGGGGGCAGCCAAGTTTGACCAAACCTATACACCTCTGCCGCGGCTACTATATATGTCATAGGTAACACGCTAAACCAACGTAAAGCAGGAAATCGTGGTGGACTATTTCTTCAAAGCTCATTAATTTAACCTAGAGTTTGTATGAGAGCATTACGTCATGCATTTGATTAAAACCGGAAACGGGCTTACCTCCATGCTTTACGTACAACCCGCTTGGTCATAAACCTAGAACCATTTTGAATGTCTAAATGTAGTGATAAACTAACAAGTTTAATTAATTTTAAATGAATAAAATTGTTAATTTTTATGTTGACCTACATAACACATTTTCAAATTTGTATGCACCTTTGGCTTATTGTAAAAGTAGAGACCCTTTGTCACTTCCTGGTGAGACAGTCATGGTGCGGGTTTATCCCATAGTTCCCGGTCTGCGTTAAAAAGCTAGATGGTACTTGATGGTTACAGAATGTACGTCATGGTCAAAAATGTGCAAGGGAGATAATTTTGTAAATTTAGTCCCAAATACATTCAAAACATGAAGGTCATCCGTTGCCGATGTATTTAATGATATTGCCTATTGCCATTTTGTCTTCACGCTTTTAGTCTATTCCAAATCTGATATTTATTGCATCAGGTTGTGTTCTTTCTATTTTTTCCCCTCTTTTAACAATAATTATGTTAACAAGTTGAGTGGTCTTGTTGACTAGAATCTAATATTTGGGATTGGTTTCGTGCATGGCTCCCTGGCAGTCGGTATGACGTTCGTCTATCTTTGGTCGGAAGTGGAAGTGCCGAGAAAATGTCTCGCAAGTATCGACTAGATCGACAGTCATATATAATTGATGTCATTGGTGTGATACAGTGAACGGCTGAATCGAGACAAAATTTAATGTCAACTGATTAAAAATTTTAACATAAACAAGCTGCTGATGGACACATTCATCTAGACGGCAAGTTCTCAAAATGAATCCCTCGATATTATCCTAACAACACATCCTGTCGGCTAAACTACGTGAAGCTGCGAGGGAGGCTATCACTCAGAACAATAGTGGTCTAACCACAAAGTTGATATTTTCTTTATACGATGACCTAAATACCATAAGATATTAAAAATTAGCTTGCAAAGATTACGTCTTTTTTCCAATCTATTTCATCGTTTTGGTTCTTTTTTTTACCTTTAACCTACAGGTTTTCAAATTCAAATCATGAAATATGTAGTAAGACCACTATTGTCCGGAAGGGTTCAATTATAAGAAGCCCATTTCAAACCAGAAGGGGCCCAGTGATAGCCGGGAAATATAACTGATTGGTTTGAACTTACTAACAAAGCGATACGGACGAGAGTGGAGACGCGACCGTGTGCTGAAGTACTGCGTGTATGATGCCCAATAACCATTAACGCAAAGCAGGTGAAGTATAGAATCGTTTAACTCAGTCCTTCATTCACATCCACAATAACTCCACATACGAGTCGTGGTTGCAGTTATGGGGCGGTACAATCCGGTAATAAATTCTTATTATATACACAGATGCTAAACGTATTATGGACTTAGATCTGATGTATGTGTTTGCCAGAAGGATTTCCTGGCCCCTAGTCACTATTTAATAGTTTCAAATAGAAACAAATCTTTTGGTGTTAATAATCAATGGGCCGCATAGGCCCCGGATGTTTTGTAAGTGAGAAAGAGAGGTAGATTCGGAACTGTTATATGAACTTTATTGATTTGTGCGATTTCTATCATCTAGGTATATACATGCAGGTATACAGTTTGTTTGTACATTCCCGGAATCAGGATAATGTATATGGTGTTATTGGTGTAGGGCATCATATATAAATCACTCGATGAACTAATAGATAGATGCCATGCACACACACAACTCATCAAGTTTAAATTGTGTAAATATACATATGTGACGTAAGGGTAATATACCCTGGAGAATAATGTAGGACTGCGTTGCTAACCATTCTTAATTCCAAATGTGTCCGAAACATTCCCGAATTGCAGACGTCCAAAGTCTACTGTGCGTATACGAAGCATACGGAGGAAATTGTGTTTGAACAAATAAGTAACTGATTCGAATAGTATTTCTATAATAACAAAACCGTTTTTATTTAGCTAATTTTGAGATTTGATTTGTTATTTTCATCAATAGATCTGTGATTGTAAACGATTCATTGCACATCGTATTTGTTATCATATCAATAAATGGACATGTTTGTTTGATTAGTGTTTAACGTCTTATTTCCAGTAAAAATCGACTTGCTTTGCCGGTGCTCGCCGGAACAGCTGGAATTCTGCCTTGTTAAAACACAATCGCTTGTCCTTTTGACCTCATCTACAATTGGAAATTCTATTCCGTATGACAATGAGCTCAATAAATATGTTAATAAATTAATAAGTGAATATACAATGCATTGCCCGAATACACTGCAGTACAAGTATAATTTGAGATATAAGTTGGTTTCATTTGAACTAATTTATCATATATATTGCTTTAGACTTATACGGGGGTTGCATTTACTCGAGCTAATAAATTAGCCAAGTTAATCTGGTGTAATATGGCATGAAATCCAAAACCTTAATAATTATCCGTAGATTCGAATCCGTATCGAGTTTTGCACAACCTTATTGATTTTCTTTTGAATTTTATGATTGTATTCACTTGAGAAAATACCCGGCATGTGGGCCGAAATCTTGTATAGTAAATGATTACATGGAGTAGCACAGGAATTCGTGTCATCCATTTAATTTATCATTTATTTCGTTGACCATTTATTGCGGTTGGCGGAAGGTTCTTCTGAACTGACCGATTTGTTGTGGCGCCTAAATCACTGTTAGTTTTCACGCGTTGTGTTAGTGTTTGCTGTCAGTGGGGAAGAGACTGAGTACCTTCATCCTATGGGCTTGCACACTGTCTTGCGAGCAAAGCAATGATTGGTAAGTTGTAAAAAAAATCGTTAAAAAAACCCGTCTACCCTTGCGGCCTCTGGCTCGATGGGTAACTCTCGACTGACAAGAGGGATAAAAGTGTCTGACGGATAAAAATAGAACGAACACACCCTGATGTAACGAACAACACATTTGAAATAGTTTCAAAGAATCAAGACAAATTACAAATCTCCCCAAAAACGTTAGGCAGTTCTACATTTCAGTTGAATAATGTCCACGGATTCGAGTCCGCCTCACACCATGGGGTATTTTTTACGAGATTTCCTCCCGGTTTTCCACCGTAATTAGGCAAGGAACAATGTGAAATGGACAATTAGTCGTCATGTAAGTGAAATACATAATGAAGTACGACGTTAAATCCCAATCAAACTAACAAAACAATCCAGATGTTTGGCTAACAAAGCTTACCGTAAGCAATACATGAGAGATTTGTTTCTCCCACGTTAGGTTATTAAGCATTCAAACGAATGAGTGTACAATTTGAGCTAAGAGAAAATTAAGCTTTTTAAGCTACATTCAGCACAACCTATGTTTCGAACAGAACAGCATTACATTACAAAACTTATATTTGCCCAATTAAGGCGCTCACATAAAACTGAAATCAACAAAGTCATAATAAATAATGGGTCACTGGGCATAAGCCTGTAGGAAACATTTACAAAATACAAGAAATGTATTACAGGTAACAATTCCTTCTCATTAGTTTATGGTCAAATGAGAACACGACAATGGCTGAACGCCTTATGTCTTTGACCCGTCTTACTTATGGGCCGCTGGGGTCTATTAGGGTGCCGTACTCTTGGCAGCAGTACTCTTAAACGCAGAGGCGGTTTAACTGATTATTAGAATTGACTGACTTCCACTCACCCATGTGGCTGCACCAGGCTGTCATTGCATAGAACTGGCCATTACGGAAAAACAGACCAAGGTCGTAACGCTTCCCTCGCTTTGAGTGAATTCTTTGACATTTTCTCTTCCGTAGTTCGTAATAATCTCCAATGTGCCTCCATTCTAATATGTTGTTGTTTTGTGAAATAGAAGTACTGCGCTCACTAGATACGGCCGCAGCCATCTTCATATATGAGCTGCCACAGAGGATTCAAGCTGGTTGTCAATGAAACCGCGGACACAAAAATTCGTTATATAGTCTGCTGGTAGCCATGGTAACAAGAGGAAGCCAAGGACGCGAAGCTATCTGGCTGGCCCTGCCATTGTCGTCAGATCTCGACACGTTTCCTCCGAAAACGGTCACACCATTCGCACGTCGTGTTTCATAACACCTGTCTATGTGGGTTTGAATAATGCTTCTGATGAAGTAATAGCTGGAGAACGACAGGTATTCTCAAATATTCATAAGATAACAGGTGTACATGGCTGGACCAAAAGGCAGGTGTTTCTGAATAACACCTTGCTGTGTTTTCTGTTACGATTATTATTGTTTCACACTGGTGCAATATGGCATGAAATCCAAAAGTTCAATAATTATCCGTAGATGCGAATTCGTATCGCGTTTTGCACAACCTTATTGATTTTCACCTCAGTAGACGCGTGTCACGTTTCAGAGCAGATATTTTCAATTTTCCAATCCATTCAGCGATCTGCGTAAACGACAATAATTACAACCCAGAAAGATGTCTAAGTATGTGCAAACATGTGCCGAAAGAACGCCTCATTATCGATTGAGACATGCTGTTCTTCGCAGAGCAAGCCTTAATGCTCAAAATGATAGACTAATTGGGATAAGAAATAACCTAAACTCGATCAGGAATTGATTATGGATTCAGGAAATCCAAGCAAAGATGTAAAATCCATGGAATTACCATGGGTTGTTGCAGCTTTGATGCATGAAAAAACAGACTAAGAGAAATAAATAATCCTTAAATTTGGTCTTTATCTAAATGAGGATATATAGAATCAATTATACCATTGGTTTAATAAAGTTAAAAGACGCTTTATCCCAATGTACCTCATGTTTCAACAACCGAGACACATTTGACTATATAGTCATTTAATTTGTCAATCACTCTGTATTTCATAAATATTTACATGTACACATAACACCTTTAATCGTTATTCTGGTTTGTTATTAGGGACATGTTGCTAGAAAATGTACAAATAGCTTCAATCACGTTTTAGGAATACGGTTTGTTTTCTTCATCGATGTGATATCATTAGTCGATTAGATTAGCAATGATATCAATAGTAAATGAGATGAGCGATGCGATATCATTAGTTAATGAGATGAGCAATGTTGTACCAATAGTTAATGAGATGGGCGATGAGATATCGTTATTTTAAGAGATGAGCAATGTTGTACCAATATTTAACGAGATGAGCTATCATTAGTTAATGAGATGAGCGATGAGATATCATTAGTTAATGAGAAGGGCGACAAGATATCATTAGTTAAAGAGATGGGCGATGGCGCAATCTAATTTAAATCAGCTCAAAATAGCTCCCCGTCTTTTGTTTGTAGCTTATATTATGACCTAACGCAAACACTGGCCAACTTGTGTTCAACCAGGTAAAGCTTGCTGGGGTTCATGGAAGGTCACCGTCCCAGCTGACCAATAGAAACCCAGGTTACATGAGGCTATTGTAAACTCCGAATCAAGCTGAGACAAGCTATAGACTTGCATAGGTAATGTATTTTGTTGCACGTTGTGATGTATCGTCAAATTAGTATATGCTGGATTCCGGCATCTAAGACAAGCCATAATAGTAAGAACAAGTTATCTATTAACTTCGCTTCGTCTGCAGAAATATTCTGCATTTACAAAACTGGTTTGGAAAGCGGTTCTGTGATTGGTCCATTTTGCAAACCAATCGGTATGCGTTTGCGTTAGATCATAAAATTAGCGACAAAAGACGGGGAGCTATTTTCATCTGATTTTAATTAGATCGCGGGCCGAGCGTAGTTATCTCTAGAGGTTTGACTTCAGATCGGTTTAGCAAACCAGTTAGGAAGAGGGAGATAACTCTGAAAATTGCAATATGGTGATAGTTTCTTAGTTTCCTTGGGTTTCTAAGGCAACTAAGACATACTCAGTTCAAAATTTGTAACTCTGTATGGTCATGGTCTTGAGGTGTCCTCTTTTAACGTCGATGTTTCAAATAAACAGCCTTCAAAGAGCAATAACTCTTCTTATAATAATCCAAATACGTCAAAATACAATAGGGTTCAAGACCAAGAGTAATCGTTCCAAATTTATTAATTCGGAGTTGTTGCATCTCTAGTTAGTGTTAACGGGAAAAAAAAAATTAAAAAAGACTGAGGGACAGACAGACATAATGACAACTATACCCCCAGGGATATTATTGGACGAGGGGGTAAAAAGCGGCTCCTGGCACATTTTGTGCGAACAGGTTAATGTTTTAAGATTTGCTGAAGGTGAATTGGCCTCTTCGTATGATTTTATTATCGGTTGTTAATTGTTCTTTGTAGCAGATTTCATTGAAAACTTGCACAATATTATATTTACAGGAATTTAATAGTGAAGTGAAGAATAAAAACCAGAAATCATAATTTAATAAAGAGTTTACTTAATATATTGTCAATATAAAGTTATACCAACTGTTTGTATGTTTAGCATCCACTTGAATGTAACTTTTAAATTGTTCCCTAAGGTCTATGAAATTTAGGGGGAAAATAATAAATAGACTGAACACGAGTCAAAACTGATCACTAACGTTTCCACCCTTAACTCTGAGAGTGCTGCACGCGACGGCGGCATCAAACTCATTCCAACCACTCTCTTCTATAACCACGCTAACCTGTAATTATAAAACACTAACTTGTTATAACGACATAGCTATTTCTTTTGGACTATATAACTAACTCCTTACAATGAGACACCAACTCATAACAACAGGATAGCCAACTCATAATAAGGATATATCAGCTGTTTATGAATTAAATAACTCATAGAAAAGATATACCAACTCATAATGACAAGATAATTAACTCATAAGACGATAGCAACTCTTAATGAGACACCACTTCGTAAACGAGATAGCTAATTGATTCTAACGAGACGTCAACTCGAAATGACGAAATAGCTAACTCATAACAAGGCGACATCAACTTGTAATGATGAGATAACTAACTCATAACAAGGTTTATTTACTTGTTTGATTGGGGATTAACGGTTTAGTCAATGGTATTTCAATTATTATATGTAAACGGATTGTCCCCTGCACACTGTTTCCCGCCTAATTGCGGTGAAAAAACGGGAGGAAAGCTAAAAAAAAACCCACCCCAACAAAGCTAACTCCTAACAAGGAGACGTCAACTCGTAATGACAAGATAGCTAACTCATACAAGGAGACGTCAACTCGTAATGACAAGATAGCTAACTCATAACAAGGAGACGTCAACTCGTAATTACAAGATAGCTAACGCATAACAAGGAGACGTCAACTCGTAATTACAAGATAGCTAACTCATAACAAGGAGACGTCAACTCGTAATGACGAAATAGCTAACTCATACAAGGAGACGTCAACTCGTAATGGCAAGATAGCTAACTGATACAAGGAGACGTCCACTCGTAATGACAAAATAGCTAACTCATACAAGGAGACGTCAACTCGTATTGACAAGATAGCTAACTCATACAAGGAGGCGTCAACTCGCAATGACGAGATAGCTAACTCATAATAAGGAGACATCAACTTGTAATGACGAGATAGCTAACTCATACTAAGGAGATGTCAACTCATAATGACCAGATAGCTAACTCATAACAAGGAGACATCAACTCATTATGACGAGAAAGCCAACTTCAAACACGGAGATATCAAATTGTAATGACGAGATAGTTATATGTAACTCATAACAACAAGTCATCAACTCATAATTACGAGATAACTCAGAATAAGGAGACATCAACTCGTGATGAAGATATAGCTACCTCCCAATGGTAAATAAGATAGCTATCTGTATATGGTATTATCCAGACAGATAGACAAAAAACAAATGGCCATAGGCATGGTCAAATGGCATTAAAGTAGCTTATATTCTTATAATGAAGCTTAAAAAATACACAGATTAACATTTAGAGGCCGCTTCACAAGATTATATACATGTAAGACAAATTTTAGTATACAATAATATAAATATCACAGCGTTTAAATCAATTCCAAGACTAAGGTTTATTACAAAAGGTCCAGCACACTTGTTAAAATCTACACTGTGTGCATTTTACAGATTAACAATTACCGCATTTAAATGAGTAACATGAAGAAATGCATTGGACTGTTGGGCAACTTAATTTTTGTACAAATTTTAGAGCATGATCAGTGGAAAATAAAGCACAGGTGACAGGATATGGTAGTACATGTAGTTAACTTTCTTGATTCAAAAGAGAAAAAAAAACTTTGCACATTCTCATTTTATTTCTATGAATGTTACTTTTGTAAATCCTATACAACAGGACACATAATTTTACAATACATATACCTTTCCTTTAATTTATAGCAACGCAGATTTTAAAACTGAAATGACAATGTTTGTTCAAAGATACTTTTTTTTTTCGTGAATTGTCTTTGAAATTAGTTTATACTCCGAGAAATTATATTTAGTCAATAAATTTGTTTTATTTTGGATCTTGTGGTTTTTAGCTTAGGATTTGTCAATAATATCAATGATGGCGGGTTACCCCAGTAGGTTAATTAAACCACCAATGAGAACTGATACACTTACAAAAGAAGGCACATTTGTCGCGGATGGCCAGATTAGGGTTTTCTTTTGAATATCCAATCAAAATCCTCTATCAGTCATTTCTAGTATACTTGTAAATCTTTACACAAACTTCCGGACAATGTTACTTGTCAGACAGTCAGTATGACGACTGAGGCCTTAGATAGGACATTAACAGTTGCAGTCTGAAATGACAGCACCTAATTGATTTCCTTGGCAGTGTGCCCTCCTCTGGCCATGCACAACAAAAAAAAACACTTTTTGTCAGCGGTTAAAATCCAAAGGATTTGTATATAAATAGTTGGCTTCGTATACAATTAGCTACTCAGATCACACAGATTCAGATTGTCTCCCTCACCAGACAGAGTTGTTGTTCTTGACTACAAATTTAGCCCATCATAAAAACATTAGACATGAAGCAATAGGCAGTTGGATTATACATGTAGCTACATATAGGCATATAGCCTGTAGGATTTTGATAGCAGCTTTTACTATTTCTAGCAGCATTCGAGAATATCTTATTTACACTTAAGAGACATGCGTTAAGTCTCAGGAAAACAGGTTGAGGATGACCTATGACTTCTTTTGCACATTTCGTTTCTTTTTAAGCTAAAGTTTTTTTTTCTTTTCTTAACATATTAGTTATTTGGGAATTTGTGTATTTTATTATTCGAGAATAAATATAAATACCGTAAAAGAATATTTTGTCACCTGAGCTACAGGTGAGTGAACATGTATGCCCCGTTGTGTAGAATGGGCAAACAATAGACTAACCCTTTATTAAAGAATATCAAGTCAGAACCACTTACACTGCTTGCATGTCTAGTTGGAAAGTGATGTACACTTAGTTAAATAAAACAAACTTATCACCTATGTATTATGAATCATATTTTATCACTTGGCATTAAGCAAAATATTTGTCAGGATCTACACTGAACGATATTTGCTTCATCAAACGGATAAAAAAATAGAAAGTAATTTTTTTTTTTAACAAAATGCCTTAAGGAATATCCCACATTGTAAAGTTGTTTACTTTGAAGTTAGTAATTTAGCATCCACATGTATGTGTTTAGCAATTGAGCAAGAGCCTACAAACAAAACAAAACTACTTTGATTATCTGAGAATCGATTCACCACCGTGATTGCCGGAGCCACATCGTGTGACTCACTCAAATACATGTACCTGATGGTCGACAGAGGGACTCGATCCAATGAACGATATATCGAAGTAGGTTAAGTAAGAGCACAAACTAACCAGTAAGCGAGGAAAACTCTGGTGAGTTGGGCACTGGAAGTTAAACTTATGGTGTGTGGTCCATCAAAGTGGGATCAATAGTCCAGCACCCTGTTCATTTAACAATACATGTAATCTATTATACCTAAAGGTAACTAACTGTATGAGAAGCCCATAGACAACCACTTCAACTTCAGTTTAGATGCAGCAAATCATTCAAAATCAAACCTTAACTTAATAAGCTTCCTATATTGCCAATGATACATGTACCATTCAATTCATACAACCACATGTTGCTAATATGCTACCCTTCAGATTCAAATATCGTCATAGGTTTCCCTTTAGGCCACCCCTTCGGTTATAGCTATCCTAGAAGAAGTAAGACGACTTCTCGATTGCCATCAGCCTAAAGAGTCATCTCCACTTGTCGCCCTGTGTCAACTACCACACATGGCTGATAGGTCATATTGTTTTTTATTATTTTTATATATAAAACTATCAATTAGATTTCAAGGGTTAAGAACAGTAAAGTCATCATTATTTAAAGGTGTCTCATCAAAATGTTCCTGGACATGTCTCTCAAATATGTCCTGTGGAATAGCGTATTCAAACTGGACGTCGCATAAGGGGCATCTTCTGTTCATTTGAAGGTTAGCACTGGTGGCTTCAGGCCTCTCTATTTCACCAGAGTCTGTATTGTCATAGCAATCAAACACATGGTTCTGGAACTCTGGCATAGTCAGATCTAAGAATGCCCGTGAGCAAATAGGGCATACCCTCTGGGAATCTGAAGGTTGCGAGTTAGTGTTAATTGCCTGCTCGCTTATCCCAAAGGGCTGAGGAAGAGGTAAAGTGTCTGCCAGAGTAGGAGTCATGAGATCACCTGCTTGATTGACATTAGACGTATGTAAAGTACTAGACATGTTTTGAAAACCTGGTGTCAAGTCTCTGAGATCCGTTGTAGGAAATCCAGAAATTGGGTCTTTGGGTAAGTCTGTTTGTGTGACAGAGGCTGGGTATACAGGATCTAATATTGTGGGGGATTTAACATCTGATAAAGACATCTGTTGGTTGTTTGTTGCTCCAGAACTATGAAACTGCACTGGAGAACTGGACGTCCTTGTAACAGGTTCTTTTGAGACTTTGAGATGGGAATGGGGTTGAGGAGTACTGGAAGTCCTGTTTATAGCACTGACTATTCTTTCCACAGCATGTTGGGCTTCTTTCCTTTTAATGTTAGATGACATACCAGAGTCATTAATTGGCCATAAATCTGGAGGAATAGCATCTTTAAATGACATTTCTAAGCTTGAAGTCCTTAAGCTACCAATAAGGTGATCCACATTGTGTTGCGACTTTAGCTTGTGTTTAAGCAATGACTCTGAAGATGTTGAAATACGTTTGTTATCATCGGGGAGTACTTTTGGTAATTTGAAATCACCATACTCCTCTGTTGCAGAACCGAACTGATCATGTGGTTTTATAAACATTAAATGTGGGTATTCTTCCGTAATGCTGTCTATGTCATCACTGACAGGATTCTGTCGCTCCAGGCGATATCGTGGGTCACCATGTCCACCCTTCTGGAGAACTCTTTCTGGGTGTACAAACATCATATAGTCTGAGCCAGTGTCTCCAGGATTCTCCAGAGAATGTCTTGAATCTGCCATGTGGCTTAATCCAGTCGCCCCCTCTGCTTTCCCCTTTATATCTGAAACATGAAAAGACGTATTTGCTCTTAAGACTGTTTGCCAATCATAACCATCATAGTAATAACATACTGCTTTAGCTCTTTTAAACGAGTCATATATGTTGGAAGATTGATTTTGCTTGTTGTACTCAAGAATATTTTACTTATATGAGGACGGATTGTCCATTTCTCAAACTATAGTGCTATTTGTACCTGTGAGTGGAGCAGTGGGAAATCAGGATGAACCCTGGTAAGAACCACCCCAGCGATTCATGTAGCTACCTCATGTGACTCCCAGACCTGAATTGTTCATCATTTTTGGGAGTTATCACCATAATCTACTGCATGAAACTTATTGGTGAAAATTCTAATATGATTTTAAAAATATGTATAAAAACACAACTGTCAATCTATAAAGATTTTCACATTTTATTATATTCAATGTTGCATGATGCTATATGCGAGGAACAAAAGTCGCACTTTTCTGCAGCTCAGAGACCAGTATAAAGAATTACGAACCAGTTATTTACACCTGCTACAGTACTGGTCTATCAGACATGAGGGGTTTCAAATTTACTACAATCCTTATCCTGATTTTAGCATTGCACATCAGACAAATATTTCACGGCAACAAACTGTCCAAAACTACAGGTGTGACTGACCAGTAGAGTATTAACATGTAGCAACAATCTACCCACGATAACTATATTTCAATATCAATTTTACCTTTTCAAAAAGTCAGTAAATTAGTTTTCCCCAACTTTAATTAGCCACACAAATGATTTGATAATTTGTCTGTTTGGGGTTTAACGTCGTACTTAGGGTTATTTCACTTATATGACGATGGATTGTCCATTTCAAACTTGCTTAAATACAGTGGAAAACTTGATAGAAGTCAATTTCATAGGAATCCAAACAAACAAAATTTAGTATTTTTGATTAAAAATGTATTTGTTTGTTTATTTAATGAATATTTTCTTCTTGAAAATGAAGGATATTAAATAATATGGGACTGAATTGGAAATTGTATTCAATCTATCCCCAGCTATAAATTACGCAGCCCGCAGATTTGAATTCTATCAACCCCTGACCTGGGCAACATGATACGAATATTCAGCGCTAATAATTTTGTGGTAAAATAAAAAAATTATCATTGAATATGTGTTCAATGTTTTGGCAGGATAATTGGACAATCTAGTAAAAGTGTCAATTAAGAGTTGACAATATTTTATTTTGGTCTCTGTTCTGTGTTTATTAACATGCTATTGTTGTAACAATAGATTCACTTAGAAGGAAGTTTCAATACAGCTGTTACTTCCGGGTAACTTTTCACAGTAATATTATGTTAGCCGTGGTAAAACTTAAAGTAAATGGGAAAGCTGAACTTTACAGACTGAGAAGTTCACATACAGACTTTATGGACTATGAAAGTTTACAGAAGAATAATCTACTCTATGGTTTTCAGTCATGTCTTGAATTATTTATTTAAGAATTATATTCTCAAGTTCAACATTAATGCATTTGGCTTTATCTATATACAGAAACAATATGCATGTATCTTCATTTAGACCTGTGCTGTAACTGTAAGGTTTACCAGGATAACCTATCAAAAGGTTTTCTAAACTAATAGGGATAACCTGTTTACTTCTAATGTGTATTTCACATTAAACAGGTGTCTGTCCCAAATCTATCATAATCAGGGGTTTGTAACCCCCTTTTGGCTTGGTGTTAACAGACATTATGAAAATACTAATATACAGACATTAATATTGTGGTCATCATAGTGTTAGACAGAGGGGTGTCTCAGTGTCTTTGGGACACCCAAGAAGCCATTTGAGACACCCAGTTTTAGTCAAATTTAACATGGGAAAGATAGGGGAACAGTAAAATGAGACATCCCGTTTCTGTGAAAATGGTGATTTGATACACCCTCTTCTTGATTTCTGGCTAATACTATGGTGGGCGCCCATACTTCAGGAACCAAATTGATTCTAGAAACTCATCAGGTTTCAGTGTCAGAAAAAGAGTCGAAACGTTGTCAAATGTCTTCACAAATAATGCAGTACAATCATCTATTCTAAAAGTGATTTACAAATATTTGATAAAAATTATTTGTGTAAGCCACTGATTTTAAGGAGATTGGTTTGTATATGGACTGTCAAAGATCACCATAAACTAGTTTCAACTCAAAAGGAGCACAAAGTGAAAGTTAAATCAATTTTTGTCCTTATAGGACTTAAATGGAAGTATACCTTCAACTACATCACACTTAGCGATCGATTTTGAATTTATTATGAGATTGGTGTTCAAGGTTGAAAACTTTTAAGTTGGTTTGTTTGATTTGGCATTTTCTGGGTATTTCACTTATATGCTGATGTAATTAATTTTACACATGAAATACATGTAATTTCAAAGCTTCATGACTTGTCACAAAACTTCAAACATACATTGGCAACTGATGACCTCTATGTTATGAATGTTTGTCAGACTAAACAAACTTAATTATCTCCCTTGAAAAAAACAAGCCCATGACATGATTCTCTCCCTTTAAACTCTGGGTTAAATTAATCAGCTTTGAAGAATTCTTAAGAAATAATTCTCCACTAAAATAGATTGATTGATAGGTGTTTTACACCGTGCTCAAGGATATTTCACTAATATGACGGTGATGTATTCCAAAATGATTGACACTAGCAAAGAAAATGTTGGGTATTTTGATTCTGCTGGAGAGTTACTTTTCATCCAATTCTAAGGAAAGACAGCATTGCTACTCTTCAAACAAACTGCCCTTAGCCAGAGGGCCACTAAAATATAATAATATATTTGAATGAAAGAAATATCTTAACTTGACAGATTTCTCTTATTTGTAGATTTATGTAAAACGTGTTTTCTAATGACTTATATAGCAGCCGTGGTACATCATCCGAACTCATGGTATCTTTATATATAGACTCCTATAGAGAGACCATGCAACATTACACTGCTGATTTGTATTCTGACATAGCCTCAGATGCTGCATCTCTATTGGCTGCATACATCCAAATTGTGGGATTCCCAGCCTATCAGCGACGCTCTATCACACAACAGTCACATGTATTTTTTTTTATAGTTCTTTTCAAACATCTTCAATCTCAGACATTTGATTAAAACCATCACCATCTTACCTCCATGCCTTGAAGATAGCCTGTCTGCATTGGAAAGCTAAATGGTACTTGATCGTTACAAAATGAGACTCCAAGAAATAATGACTAAATTTGGGTATTATTTAAACATTGAACACAAAACCTGCTCTTGATCATGTTTATAAGATGATTTTGAGCACTGCTTTCCGGCATTATTTTTTGCTTTCTGCAATAGACTCCTACTGTCGTTGAATCGGCTTATTCCATTGGCCGGTAGATTTAGGGCAAAACCCCAGCACATAGCTGTAAAGTAAGTTTATATATGCTATTTTGTGCACGCGTAATTCATTGACCCTGACATGAAGACTAAGAGTCAATCAATCCTTAAAGGGGGCACTGTGACTTTTCTAATGCCTACTCCACACCTCCACACATCATTTGAGACAGTTTGTTGTATTGCCATTATTTCTCACATGCTCAGCGTGTATATATTATAGAATTGTGCATGGAATTGAACAAATGTTATGATTAACCTGTATCAAAATTTTCATACAAAAGATAAACAATATATAGATACTGTGAACCATATTTGATAAGATATTGTACATGTAAATGTAATAGTGTAGTATAGTGTGTTTTTTACCTAAACATGCATTTTTCACAGATCTGTCATTGTGAAAGTCAACAGCTCAGTTGGCTATTACATGCCAATATCTGGGACCTACAGACACCCATGATTAAAGCAATGCTCCTGGCTGCAATAAAC
>JAQQZZ010094875.1:0-17201 GCA_030265115.1 Mopalia vespertina | reverse complement strand
ATTAATGCGCGATGGCCTGGCATAGCGTACGAGAGTTGTCTTAGTCTCGTCCACTATAGAAGCTCTCGCGAGAATACAATTGATGTAACAAGGGATGTAACGATACACTCCCACCATGATTCGATACGTATCTCGATATAGGCCTCTTGACACGAGACGTATCGCGATACTGCATGTTCTTGATTCCTCAGTTATTTATGCCGAATTTAAACAGCTTGGTTGGTTTATGATTGTTCTGTGAAATAAAGTCATAAAATGATTCAAATAAATATATTTTGTTAATGCCTCCACCAGGATTCGAACTCAAAATACACAATTAAGTGGTATCGCAATACGGGGCTATATAATGTCGTATCGTATCGGAATAAAAAAATATATTGTGATACAATAATGTATCGTTGACATATCGTTTCACCTCTAGATGTAATCAATCAAGTCATCACATAACCAGTTTAAGCAAATCAAAAAAATTATTCAGATATAAATTGATTGTATGGAATACAAGGTCATTAGCCACATTCAGTTTATATTTTGCTGTGCATGTAAACTTTAACTTACAATGTGTAGGATTTGTCTTTAAAAAATGTACTCAACACATTTACTACAGAAGAAATTATAAACTCGTCACAGGAACCAAACAGTTATGAGCTACCTGTACCCATTAATCCCCATTATCTTCCGGAAAAACATCCTATGTCCTTATCTGTATTTTTTGTATATGCCTCTGACATTGAATTTAACCATTCAGTCACCTTTATAGCAAATATTAAGCTGGAGAATAAACTCAATTCGAACGCAGCATTTAAAAAATTACTTAATCCAGACTCCATTTCCAATGTTTAAGTATGATAAAAATAAACAGTTGGGCATTATAAAATGAAAAAATTTCAATATGACACTTAACAAACGGATTTTTTTTCAGGAAAAAATATTTGGACGTCTTTAATCCCATGCATAAATTGGAACCACTGACTTTAATTACAACCATGAGATAGGGCAACATTTGTAAAGAATTTGCTAAATTTGTTTGGAACATCCTATGTTTTTGTTGTTTTTTGATAAGATATTTCAATTTCTAAGGTGATAAAGCTTACTTTTAAATGAGTTACATATTGTGTATCGTTTTGAAGTAATGATTACATTTATTCATGTCAAGCATTTATCCTAATTATTTTAATTATTTCGATAGGATATGTATCTTTTAAACAAGACCTGTTTATATTACTATTACATGGTATAGACAAAATAACAGTCCAAATTTATAGTTATATTTGGAAGAAAAAAGTCCTACACTGTATAGTTATTGACGCTCTGTTTTTCTTGTCTGTTTATTTAAATAGAAGTAGTATACCTGTTTAGATCTTGGTCATTTGTGGTATTGAATAAGGCTAATTGTGTTAAATTATAACAAGCAATTATGTTCCAATCAATCAATATATACCACGCTAATTAGGATCTTCCTGCTAGGGGCGCTAGTGTCTACAATCGAAGTTGTGACGTAGCAGTATGGGAATTGTACAATGACTTCCTCCCCATACGCGTTCGTCATCAAGCTTCTGATCAATCAAGTGCGTTATATTTTTCATTATTTTAAATCGATTGTGTATCATACACAAAAATAACCTTTCAACTGATGGAAACATGTTTTGTCAGATGAATATAAAATTGTATTCATCCTTGTGGACATTTATAGTTTCTTTTTTATACTGTATTTGCCTTCATGAAAAAATAGTCAAAAAATAGCCGTAGATACAGTTCCCATGGAAATAATTTTCATTAACATTTACGACTCCATTCCTTTACATAAGTGACCATTTATACAATAATACATTATAAGTATAGAAGACGGCTATCATGGACCGTTTACTTCCTGGAAACGTGTCGCTAGAACGTTGTTCTGTGGTCGCGTAACAACTGTGTCTATAGATATTCTCTGTTGATGTGCATCAATGGAACTCTATGTTGTTCAAACACATTAGTGAGAGATCTCCTCTGTCCTGGGTCGTTTGTCCCACGTGCGATATACATACAACGCTCGTCACGTTGTCGCCATTTCTTGCGCTCCTTTATTTATTTTACCTCAGGGATAGATGTCGCTAGAACGTTGTCGCGTGGTCATGTAACACTTTTGTCAATATCTCTACCCTACTGATGTACATTGATGGAGTTTTTCGTGGATCGATAGATCAATCAATTTTTCAATCAATCAATTAACCAACCAGCCTAAATTTGATGTACTCCTCTACATCGGATAAATGATATATTCCTTCAAATCCACGCCGCCTTAATAAGGTCAGTATATTTCAAACTTAGCCTAACTGTTTTCGCAATGGAGGAACATTATTTTCCAACAAAGCAATTACATCACATGTTATTATTTTATTGATTTTATTTTTGCATTTGTGGGTGTGTTTTTGTTATACGGGTATTTTTGTCGGTTTTCCACCAAATTTAAGCAAGGCAAGTCAGTGGTTTGTATCTATTCTCGATCTTTGGTTTGCACCTGATCCCAATCTTTGGTTTGAACCTGTTCTGTATCTGTCTTTTGCACCTTTTTTCGATATTGGTTGGTACATGCTTTTGTCTCTGGTTTGCACATGCTCACGATCTTTGGTTTGTATATGTTCTTGGTTATTGGCTGGCACATGCTTCTGTCTCTGATTTTCACATGCTCTCGATCTTTGGTTTCCACATCTTTCTATCTCTGGTTTCCACATGCTTTCGATCTTTGGTTTGAACATGAGTCTGTCTCTGGTTTACGCATGCTCTCGATTTTTGGTTTCTACATGTTTCTGTCTCGGGTTAACAAATGCTCTCGATCTTTGGTTTCCACATGTGTCAATCTCTGGTTTACACATGCTTTCGATCTTTGGTTTGAAAATGAGTCTGTCTCTGGTTTCCACATGCTCTCGATCTTTGGTTTCCGCATGTTTCTGTCTCTGGTTTCCACATGCTCTCGATCTTTGGTTTCCACATGTTTCTGTCTCTGGTTTCCACATGCTGTCGATCTTTGGTTTCCATATGCTTCTATGTCTGGTTTACACAAGCTTTCGATATTCGGTTTGAACATGAGCCTGTCTCTGGTTTAAACATGCTCTCGATCTTTGGTTTGCACATCTTGCTGTCTCTAGTTTGCACTTGCTCTTGATCTTTGGTTTGCTCTTGGTTCTGTCTCAGGATTGCACAAACTCTCGATCTTTGGTTTCCACATGTTTCTGTCTCTGGTTTGCACATGCTCTCGGTCTTTGGTTTGCACGTTTCTGTCTGTGGTTTGCACATGTTCTCGATCTTTGGTTGGCACATGTTTCTGTGTCTCGTTTGCACATGCTCTCGATCTTCGGTTTGCAAATGTTTCTGTCTCTGGTTTGCACATGCTCTCGGTCTTTGGTTTGCACATGTTTCTGTCTCTGGTTTGCACATGCTCTCGATCTTTGGTTTGCACATGAGTCTGTCTCTGGTTGGCACATAAATAATATAAAATGCCCACATTGCCAGGTAACTATTAGCAAATGTAACATGAGGTGAAAAATGTGGCTAGTGTAGCGTGATGTGATTAACTGTTGTATATAGTTTGGCTGAGATACAGAATATGGTTTCTGTTGAAGTTGTGTTCCACTCACTTAATGTATATGGCATCATTGAGCTTCCATTTCTTCCAAGGGTTGTTGCGGGCAGTTGGAAGGGAGCTTCCTCTTGCCCTGTTGCTTTTAGTGCTAAGGGGTGCCATGAGGTCAATCTGTTTGTGGGTGATTTCCTTCACCCATTTTTTGGACTGGCATGAAGTCATGTGAGTGAAATAACATTAAGTACGGCTTCAAACCCCAATCAACAAACAAACCAGTGGTTGTGATAGCTTATCCTTATAGTGGTATTTTTGATCTCGAACTGATTAAATGTCGTAGAATGAAAAGAACCTATGCTAATATAAACAGTAATGGAATGTTTTGTAAGAGATATGTATTTTATTGATCAGTTCGATGGTACCTGTTCGATGGTACCTGACAGCTTTATGATTGTTTGCAGATAATTTATATTGAACTTAAGCCATCTTTTCAGTGCTACTAATATAATCATTTATCTAATATCATATAAAATCACTTGAACGTCTCTGACTGGAATATCCCTCGAGTATCCATTTGATTAAAACCGGAAGCGGGCTTACCTCCATGCCTTACGTACAGCCCGCTTGGTCATAAGCCTAGTGCCATTTTGAATGTCTACATCTAGTGATATCCGCTAAAACGGCGTAAATTGTGCGGTCGGAGCAAGACAAATTACAGCTGTATAAATACACCGGGACTATGCTTTGATGTCATTCAGCTGTACATCAATCCAATTCCCTTTTTAAAGATACCAGTCACTCAAATCAAACAAACAAACAAATTATAAAGATACTAACAAGTTTATTAATTTTTAAATGAATAAAATTGTTCACTTTTATGTTGACCTACATAAACCATTTTAAATTTTGTATTTACCTTTGGTTTATTGTAAGGGGAGAGCACCTTCGTCACTTCCTGGTAGGACAGTAATGGTGCGGGTTTATCCCAAAGTTCCCAGTCTGCGTTTCAAAGCTAGATGGTACTTGATGGTTACAAATGTCGAGCATCAATAGTTTAAAAGTTTGGACCGTCACTTGGAAATCTGTTAATTTTAATGTTTCTCTGAGTTTTATTTTTGAAAATATTTTGTTAAGCATTCAATGTTCCCTTTGATTCTTAATAAAATCGTGCAATGTTGCATCATTTTCATAGAAAAACTGGAATTATACCATAAAATCTAGGGATTTAATATTGCTACAGCAACAAAGTTCCACACTTTCAGGATACCAATTTTTGAAACTGTCCTGTGCGCCTCATTCCAGGCTTTAATTTATTTTTAAGGTTCTATTTTTAATGTCCTATTTTTCATTGATCTAGTATTCTTGTCAGGTTATTTCAATATCAAAGGAGATAAAGCTGATGCTTTAATGTTGTATTTCTTATGGAAATAATGAGCACTTGTCTCCAAGTATTTGTACGGTTAACTGACTATAATAAAAAAACTGCAGACCGTTAAATAGATCAAAGCCAATATCATATATACACTCTTAGATCGTAATGTAATCCTTAATATAACAGAACTTCATCAATAGAAATATAGCCAATAACAATTATCTGACCATTTGCTTCGTGGAAATGTGATGTTAGACTGTTGTCGTGTGATAGAGCGGCACCTGTGTCAATAGATCTACCATATTGATGAGTTATCTTTTGATCTGCATCGATAGGACTCTTTATTATTCAAACACATTACCGATGGATGCGCATCTTCCCTGGGTCGTTTCTTCATCAAAGAGCATGCAAATCCCGTGATTCATTTTAACGCTCGACACATGTCTGAAACTCCTGCGTTTATATAGCTATTTGTATTTATATATCCGATATAGATCAACACGATTACATCCCCATTATAACAGACCATTGGTCAACATTATTGCGGGATGGAAATTAGTTCAAGCCTCGTAGATTTCCCCCCCGCCTACACTTAAACAAATGGTTCTTTGAGGGTTCTTTAGAAAATGGATGATTGTATATGGAACTATTACGACAAAAACGGGCCAGTGATATAAGAAGAAGGGGAGAAATACTTGGAACTGTTGCTGTGAGGGTTTTATACAGAACCATAAAGGGTTCCATCAGAGCCATGACTGAAGAACTTTAAAGGGTTCCATTGGAGCCATATTTTTCTTAGAGTATATACAAGTGACGTCAAAATACTTTATTCTGTAGACATTTATTCTGTTAAATGTCTTGTGAGGTAAATAAAATCAAACCAAATCAAATCAAATCAAATCAAACTGGGTACAATCCAGAAAACCCAGTACCTTCACCTGGTTGCTGGTCTACCAATCCATTACGGTCGGTGGGAATCGAGCCATCGGGGCCAGAGGCAATAGTCCTATCTGGATCAGAAACATAAGCCCACTCGAGCCTACAGACTATATAACATTCCTCCACAGAGGCCCCGTTTTCCTCTTTGGGAAAACATTCTCCTTCTGACCATATTTTGTGTGCTTCAGATACGTATTGAAAATAGCATCAGCTCAAGTAAAAGAGCAACGCTTAGATGAGTATTTTACCAGTTTGGGTCTCAAGTTTAATAAAAGTGTCGATAAAAAGGTGTGAGTAGTCAATGTGTTTTCTAGATTTGTCTGTTCATTAATCACGGCGTAAAGCACCAATAAATCACCAAACAATCACTAAAGATTGGACGTACATTGCACAAATGATCTAGTCCTTAACATCATCCGCGTCCTCTAGATCAGGGCAGTACGTTACAATCATAGTCACACTACCTAAATTAGCAAAGAATCAATATTTTTTATCAAACAAATACTTAATAATTTACGGTCCGGTTAATTGCCGTCCCACAGATTGGGTTCGAGCATATAGGGATAAACCCTGACCGGGTGAGCTGATAATTGTCATGAATAGCATAATGAACGGGCGCTGATCAATTATGAAAGTCTAAGGGGCTTTGATCTTAGATGACAATAATAGATGACGACACTGGGCCAATGTGTTTAAATGTCATGCCGATATTAACATATATTGGTGTTTGTCGGACTGGTACGATCTTTAACAATCTGACCCCACGCGTATCTCGCATGTATGGACACTCTACCTTGGCGGGAAGAAACCTTAAAAAAAAGTATACAACATATTGTGATCTTCTCTGTTAACAGTGTCTTTGACGAGGTTTCCAGTTTCCTTTTCGAGTCATTAGTAATATATATATATATTTTGAATTAATAAAGTGAGAAAAATTTGCATATATATATCTTTATTTGCCTCCTTTAAAGAAGAAAATATACATATGTATATTTAATATGAACCGGTGAATTGCATAAAATATGACACTACATGAAACATATCACTAATATATATTAATTGACACAATTGGAGATTATAAACAATACACTCAGAATATTATGTATCACAGTTATGCGGATATAAGGCACATTATATATTAACACGTTCATATATATGATACATAAGAAAGTGTCTGTACTCATACATGCGCCCTATTACTGTGCATGCATGAATACGGATGTGCTCTAAGTCCTTTAGAGGATAATCCATACCGAGTAAGATCGACATTTTCATTTGATATGACAAATTGCAGAAATGCAAATCTTCTATACCAGAAAGTAATATTTTCTGTTGTGTATTTAAGCGTGGAGACTCCATGACAAAGTGGTACAAATCTTCGGCACATTTTTTATCACATATTTCACAAAATCTAGATGAGCGAATTAAATGTTTCTTTGTGTTAACATTTAACACATTAGTGCCAGCAATAAGTTTTACCATGGTTACACATTTCCTTTGTAAATGAATATACTTTGCAGAGACTTGCCACCAAATATTAATGCGACACTGTGGTATAATGGTGCGGAAATATAGAGTTGGTCATAAAATAATAGAACAAATCTCCAGTGTGCATGCTCTGTGTCATTTACAGTCTTTCTTACTATGCTTTTCCATTGTGCTTTGGAAAAGATTTTTCCATTTTCAATCATTTGTCTTATTTTTTTCGAATAACTTATATTCTTTAGCAATACTAGTTAGTTGTGATACCGGTTGATACCGGTTGGGATTAAAAGTGTCCTTCAAGTCGAAAAAATGCTCAACAAATATACATTTATAAACACTATCACATGACAGTGAAATTATTTGCCAAATTAACAAGAGTTTCATCATATCTATGTAACATTTAATGGGTTTCCAGCCGATTAAATGTGTAGCTACTTCGTCACAAGTGTTGACTGGTAAGTGTTGGATCTGTTTAGCTATAGACCGATGGTGTTTTTCGAACAATTCAATTTCATTATTATCTAAATAGGTAACTTTCCATCCATAAGTCATTTTCGGTACACAAACAGACCAGTATACTTTGGACAAAATAGTCGGACTTAAGCCGCTTTTACAAATTCCGTCACTTACAGTTGAGTAAAATTTCCTTCTAGATGCACTTATCCGCTTCTCTATATTCTCTTTATTGCTCTCATCAGTCAGTCTGATTACAATACCAACATGTTTATACTCATTGACCTCGATAATTTGATCTTTACCTAAATGAAACTGCTCTGTTTGTCGCCGTTTCTGACGTTCAAGAGCTGTCTCGCCTTTAACAAGAATGGCAGACTTTTTAGAACCAAATACAAAACGCCATTTACAGCTATAATCATATGCCAATGCTAAAAGAGTATCAATGGATTTTTTTAAAAAGTGCAGTACAGGTTATACCTTCCAAAAAGTAATAACCAGCTGGTCAAAGACACCTTGTGAATGACACAAACACAGCTGAACAAATCTTTTAGATAAGCTTGCATGTGGATAGCTTAAGTAAATACCCTTTTCGACGTAATTTCAGTTTACAATGTATGAAAGCTGTTGGAGACCATCGGTCAAAAGTTAATCCAAACCCGTATTCTAAACGTATATTGTATCGATTGCAGAATCAATTTAAACTGTGTAGCTATGATAATTAAGTCGTCTGAGATCAGCATTTGTTTTGTGAAGAAAGCATATTGAATATTCTTTATGTAGTAAACCATAAAATCTGACTGTTTATGATGTCCAGCAAGTTTGTATTTAGACAAGCCGCTGGAGATGTACTTAGCCAATTAAAGCCTTAACATATCGCCACGATGTTGGGCAAACAAGAGATGGTTTTATTACATTCAGTTGTATATAGACATTGATTAATTAAGTCGCGCCTATATTGACAGCGCGGATGCGCTACATCTCTCGTATCGACAGGCTTAAAATACAAACACTGGTGGAAACTATATATCTAATGACTGTTTTTAATGCACAATCCTGTAGCCAACTATAAGAGGTCAAAAAACGATTTTCGTTTGTTTCTATAACAAAACCACGACATTTCGTCTCAAAGTGTGCATAGGCCGTCCATTTATGGTCGTTATACAGGGATACAAAAAACTTTCTTCTGGTAAACATTGGATGTAAATACACGGTCACTGCTCTCATTTCCATTTTGTTCTAATTCATGACAGTTTTAGCAATAACTATTGTCCTGAATCCTCCATATAGGACATTTAAGAATAACAAAATGGAATATTAGACTTAATTTGTATCGTCAATGTTTGTATTGTCATCGTGAATACGGGCAATAACAATGGCTTCCTGATGCGCTGTAATCATAAGCCTTACGTAATAAGGTAAATTACGCAAAGTTCTTGTAGTGCGTTCTGGTAGTTAGAGGAAATACTAAAAGGATTCAGTTTCCCTTCTCATAAATTAATTGCGCATGGAGAGACTTTATCTGGGGTTTTTTTCTAGTCACATAATGACTGATTGTATCGCTAACTGCTCTGTAAGTACATCAATTACTGCGGGTCAAATGAGTTGTCATTGGCGAATTCAATAAGACTGTTTAATATTGATTATATTCACCCTGATTCCTTGTAAGTAATTAAAAACCCATTAATGACTCGTCCAGCCAACTTTGGTTCTCTAGCAGCCAGTTATATTGTAGTAATTACAGCTTTCAACATCTTACCAAAATATGGATTCATTACATTTATTTCGTTTTTAAAGCAGTGATCGGGTTCTACTACTAGGGAGAGCGACCGGTTCAAAAAGCATCCACGGCTTGTCCCAAATAATCTTAAAATAAGTGTACATTTTTTGATACAATTTCAAAACACGGTTAATCGTAATTCATTTTTTTTATTCAAAATGTGAAAAAGCCACAAGATTTTTTTAAGGCAAATGGAAGGAACAAGACTATCAAAAATCCAATTATTGTTCCAATTCTGAACCGACTATTGTCTTGTCGGCTATGGCAAGCCGTTTTATGACTTCTACCTTTATTGTACATATGTCGAATTAGTTCATTTATTTTACTAAGTTTCCAATCTTTTTCACATATGTGAAATTGTTTTTTACTTATGTTAAAAAGATTTTCACTTATGTGAAAAACAATTTCACATATGTAAAATGAAAGTTCATTTTACATATGTTAAATTGTTTTTAACATATGTGAAATTCTTTTTACCTAAGTAAAATAAAACACAAAAACCTAACTATTTCACATATGTGAAAAACAATTTCACTTATGTAAAATAAATTTTTACAAAAGAGTTCCGCTTATCAAAACTTCTGAGAAACGATTTCTCCCCACAACAAAGGACCGTATCCAACCTTCGTTTTCGCTCCTATCGTCTTGTGAAGACTTTCAAGACGAATGCAAAGACGATAGGAGTATATTCCACTGACAGGCTAAGCAATAGCATATGCTGTGCAAGTTTAGCATCAGCAGGACACACATCCAAGTCGAGACAGTTGATTTGGAAATTGTGATAAATCAACAACATTGGCAGTATTTTAGGAAGAGAGAGAAGATGCAGAGAAGCATTTATTATTTATTGATTGGCTGTAATAACAATATTGGAGGCTCTCGAGTAGGGGTATCGAGTTTAGACATTAAGCGACATAATAACAACAACAAAGCAAAGCGCGGCCTGCCAAAAGTAGAATAGCGACTTACACTCGCATATATTTACAGTCTAACAACGGCTGAAACACAAAACCATACTTTCTATTCGGAAAAATGACAATTACGGTGACAAATAAAAGTGAATATTATATCCGGCGACGGGTTTATTCTTATTCAGTATTTTTATTGTAGTCTACATCAGTTTATTTTCCCGATGAATTATACGCAGTAATGCTCACTATGGAATCTGTCGCAATTGTAGGCCTATTAAAGAAATGCAGTTTCCCTGACTTATTCTTCGCCAGAAAATAGCAAATGCATGATTTGCAAAACGCAGAGGATGGATGTGCTTCTGATCGGATTGTAGTTTTGGAGCAAATTTAATGCCACCAAATCGAGGTAGAAATTGAGGGAGAAGTCTGTATTTGTTGGCTTTGATGCTTTTATTTCACATATATACAAAAGAGTTCCACTGGACCATTTATTTCCACATATGTTGAATTAAGTTTTATTTTACATATGTAGTATTCTGTTTCACATAAGTTGAATTGTTTTTCACAGAAGTGAAATTCTTTTCAACATATGTGAAAAAAAAAAATTTCACATATATAAAATTCTTTTTCACTTATGTTGAATAAAGTCATTTATTTTACATATGTGAAAAAGAATTTTACACATGTGAAAAGAATTCAACATATGTAGAATAAAGATAGAAGTGATAAAACGGCTTGCCATACAGGGGAACTTCAGTCAAACCAATCAATCGAGAAAATAAATCGAATGCTCGTCTTACTATACATATAAAGCTTTTAGCTACGCTCCAGAAGTCTTCCTAACCTCTTTAGAATTAAGCAAACGCTACCATATTACTGCACTTAATCTTCCAAAAAATAAACATTCTATGGCCTGACCTTGATTTAAACCATGTCGTTTTCTTCTGAATACTTGTGGGTTAGATCGACCAATTTTTCTAAAGGTTTCGTACGCCTTGACGTCGTATCTCTATTGACTGTATATACAATTCAATAAGAAACGTTTTTTTTTTAATACACAAAATAGATAAAGTCCTTACCTGATGCACTGTTATGTATTACACTAAAACGTGATCAGTATGCGTCAAGATGTCTATTTCCAATTACTTTAAATAGTCATTGGATTATAGGGAGATAGTCCAGAATTGCTCTTGTGTTCGGAGCGGTGCGATACTGTAACAGCAACCAAGCAGGTTGTACGCCAGATTGACGTTTCTAGTTAGCGGATCTGCTGGTATAGACTAGCGCATGTACTAAGCGGCGTTCACGTTCGGTCCTATTAAATCCACCTATTTCACCCAGATAGTAAACACACTGAGTACGCGACAGGCATTCAGCCAGTAATCCAGTCAACTTTACACCTTGGATGTTCAAACAAAATAAAATTTAAAAAACACCTTTAAAAGTAACCAATGTACGACAAGCTTAGAAAAAGCCTCTAGGCCAAAGTGACATATGAAAACTGAAGATACACTAAAACAAATCTCAGATCTTCAAACTTTATTTGCACAATGCTCGTAACTGATTATAGGTGCATTTATTTAGGTTATATACATGTCTTTATCGGTTGGTAAGCAGTAGCCCTAGATCGCACTGAGGTGTTCCCTCTCTGTTTAAACCTACAGGGCTGTGCGTAGCCTCTTGAGCAGCCAGGGTATAGGCGAAAAGGCTACTGGCGGATAATTTTGCGAAGTTCTGGTCAAGTTTTCTGCCAAAGTAATGGAAGCCATCGAGTAAATAGATAATATTGAGTATAGCTGTTAACGGCAAGGTAATAGTGATACACGATAGGGTTTATCGGTAATGTCGCTCATAACAACCTTAAATATATTGCTTGCTCACAGATGTGTCATTCATTGTCATTTAAACAATTATAGCTGTATATGTTACGAGTTTTAAAAATCATCCAGTCACCAGAGCGTGACGGAATGGAGCATATGTTTAAACATGCTGTGTCAACACTATACCTTTTTATGAATATATTTTATTTTTCTCTTTGCTACGCTGTTTTTCAAAGTTGACACATTGGCCCATTTCAGAAAAACAGTAAAAATTTGTTTACATTTTTAAATACTTTTTTTATTAAGTTTATTTTTTACAAGTTGAAAGTTAAAGGCACAAAATGTTTTAGGCCTACACCATGGATACTTTTTTTAAGTTAATTTTTTAAAAGTGAAAAGTTAAAGGCACAAAATGTTTTAATAAATTTTTTACATTATATTTTCATATAACATTTTTATTTTATTCTATAATGTCGAATGAACAGATTTTAACCTTCAAATATTATTTAAAAATAGCGAAAAACAAAACCGCCAATAAGAGCTTTGCTATATGTATAAAAAGACAACTTGAAAATAAATTATTTGAGTTCCTTCTTCATGTTGTTGTCACTGTAGCCCCGTAACCCACTAGTTCTCTTGTTTTTTACGTTCATTTTAACATTGGTTTCAGTCCAGTTGAAAACACTTGACAGTCATTGATAAGCTCAGCCAGGTGACACTATTTTCAGCCAGGTGAAAACACTTAAAAGACAAGACACCGGGTTTTATTGGTGTGTTTGGTCGTTTCTTAATATTAATTTAGTAACATAACAGCCCTCAGATTAAGAAACCAATTAATATTAAGCCAGTAATTGCAATTATACAAACCGGAAGTGACGTATGCGGTGCAAGTGATACACAATAACAACACCATTCCATATGCTATAGCTACGATATACCTATCATATCCGAGTTAATTTCTTCTGTGAATTTTTCTATCAGGCATAATTATTACAGTACAGGTTTGTACCAAATGATTCTAAGGAAGAACTAGAAGCCAGGAAGAAAGATATAAGCAAAAGATCGGTAGATACAGCAGTGCGTATGCCTAGATGCGAATACATATCCTTATAGACTTGTATTATACAGTCAATATGCAGGCCTAGTCGCACGGAAGACAAGTTTTGGCATGGTGAAATGACCTGTAATGTCAGATCTAATGACCTGAAAAACGTAAAATTCAATACAAAAATGACCTCAAAATGGAAAGAACGGCTTAATTTAACAGACTTTAGCAGGAATGGGGAACTAAAACTTTCCATATCAGCACTCAATTCAGGCTCTTTTCTGGGCTACCTTTAACTGATACTGGGCTGGGGATCAGTGTTAAGTTCAGCATCTTTCTCCAGTTGTTGACTAGTATCCGGGGCAAAAATGCCCTGCCTTCTTTCTGCCTAGCGTCGACGCTCCTCGCACTCCTGTCTATCAGAGCCTATTGTTTTTGGGCCAAACGGAAATACACACGGTATACAGCAGTCTTTTTCAACTTATTTTTGTTAGCCTTTAAACGGCCAATTCGTGCTGACGGTTCATTATCGGATGACACAAAATGTTTTAGGCACACTCTCAAGTTCTTTAACCTGTCAAATGATGCATTTACTGGCAAATCTTTGTTTCTTATTTTTACCAGCCACTGCCTTAAAAAACATGATTTCTCAGGAAACAGCTTGTGATAGGGATCCAATTCCTTTTGCAATAACGAATTCTTAATTTTCACACCCTGGTACTACGCAGGCAGGCATAATTCCTGTCAGAAATGAGATATTCATACCTTTGACACTGCAATAGCATACGATATGTTGTCGGTCACTTGCACCATGTACGTCACTTCCGGTTTGTAATATTTAATTACTGGCTTAATTTTAATTAGTTCCTTGATTTATGCGCTGTTATGTTATTAAAAAACTACCAAAAATCATTATAAAACCGCGTGTCTTCTCCGTTAACACTAAATGATATTTTCATTCAAGTTTAACTATTTTCAGTCAGATGAAAACACTAAACACTCAGTGATATTTTCACCCAGGTGATACTATTTTCATCCAGGTGAAAATATTTCTACCTTGAGTAAAAATATTTTAAAAACGACCAAAACCCATTATAAAACCGCGTGATATTTTTATTCAAGTTTAACTATCTTCTGTCAGATGAAAACACTAAACATTCAGTGATATTTTCACCCAGATGAAACAATGTTCAGTCAGGTGAAAACACTAAACATTCAGTGATATTTTCACCCAGATGAAACAATGTTCAGTCAGGCGAAAACACTAAACACGCAGTGATATTTTCACCCAGGTGATACTATGTTCAACCAGATGAAAACACTCAGTGAATTTTCACCCAGGTGATACTATGTTCAGCCCGGTGAAAACACTAAACACGCAGTGATATTTTCACCCAGGTGATACTATGTTCAGCCCGGTGAAAACACTAAACACGCAGTGATATTTTCACCCAGATGATACTATGTTCAGCCCGGTGAAAACACTAAACACGCAGTGATATTTTCACCCAGGTGATACTGGCTGAAAATAGTTCTACCCTGAGTAAACAATATTCTCATCTGTGTGGAAGCCTGATTCCCACAGCATAAACATTGTGTTGAGGATGTAATTATCAACCCAGATATATCACAATATATCAAAGTGTATATTGTGATCATCAAACAAAGCAGCATCTAGTTTTTTAACGCAGACTACAACTCTGGGATTAAGCCGCGCAAACACATTTTCCCCAGAAGGTCACCTGGCCGTAGCTCTATTTTTACCACTGTTAAGTAGCCTACAAATACAGCTACTTAAAAATGTGTAAATGTGAAATTTGGGTCAAAATAAAATGGGAACAAATTTTGAAATAGGAATAATTAAGTTTGTAAGTTGAAAAGAATTCCACTGGTCTGCAGCTGTATGACATCATAACATAGTTCCGGTGTATTTATACGGTGGTAATTTGCCTGACGACGACCGCACTATTTTCAGCAATTTACAAACAATGTCATGGGAGTAAAGACGGCGACGATTTCAATCACATGATCAAAGTGTTTAATACAATGTTAGTTATGTTAAATAATTTACTGCCTGTCGTATTTTAATTGTAAAAACAAACGGCTCACTTATCCCATCCACGCTCTTTCTTTTCACATTCATCTAGCTATGCTACATGAAACTTCTTAATCGCCAGAAATAGCCGAACGATACCATCGTTCACCACGTTATCTTCAAATGTATTTTTTTTAAAAATGCATGACCGTACCCTGTCTCGTTTTCTTCCTTAGACACTGTTGGGTTAGACCGACCCATAAAACGACCTCTCTAAGTCCACTGTCATGTCAAAATCAATCATTTATCAGCAGTACCCCACTCGCTTAAAAATGTCTTCCGCGGTAATTAGGTCATGCGCATTCAACGTTCTTTAGTATTCAGAGGCAGGTCTTATTTCTGTAGTTTTCATTGAGCTATACCTCGTATCTCTATATACTGTATAGTTAATTGAATACGAATTCGCATCTGACATTCATTCATGTTTATAATGCGCCCAACCATGCAGTATTTTTATTTAACGTGGCTTATCACTCGGAGGGAAATATTACTGATTGATAATGATACCTCCATCTTCCTGAAGCAAGGCTGAAATGTCCACAAGCATCAGAAGCATAGATTTTCACGTCGCGTCTCACCACGTCTCGAGAAGTTTTGATTCCTATATAGTTGTCTGGACAGAGGTGTATAAGTTTGGTCAAACTTGACGGAGCCCATAGATTTGAGGAAACAAGTATTCAAATCCTACTCCAGACTGTCTATATTTCAGTTGAATCAATAACGGGCATTGGTACGTTTGGCTAACAAAGTTTATCATAAGCAATACAAGCGGGATTTGTTTTCTCCTCTTTTAATTGACTGACTAAGATTGTCTTAGAAGATCTCCCGATTCCGTTGAAAGAAAGTTTCCGTTATCATATTTACACGTCTAGACTTGTACGCAATAACACCTGTAATGGCTGTAAGTAACTGTTTGCTCAACGAATACCAGGAAAGGCGGTCAGTTCACATAACACAACACGAGCAGGTTTGTATAGATAGCCTTTAATCCTAGCTAACCTACTTTACTTGCAATATGGCGTGCGGTGAAACCGGCTAACGTAGGCCAATGCTACTCTTACTGTCGATTTAAAAACAAAGTTAAATCGTTATTACCGGAGGTGACATTGGCTAAGGTATGCTATAACCTTACTGTCAATTTCATTTTTAATTTTTTTATTTAAATAGTAAAAATTCACACTAAAAAAAAAATTAAAAACAGCGTTGAATTGAATTAAATTGCAATTTTTATTTATTCTTTACCGTTCATAACATGAATAGGCCTACAGCGAATGACAATTTGACAAACGTAACTCCGTCTCCATTAGCGTAGGCTTACCATTAAAACCGACCCAATAAAGAGCAATAGCTTCGTTTTTGTGTCCATCATAGCCATTAGACTGTTTTATTTATATATTTTTTAAAAAAGTCAAAATCACATTCTATAATTAAGTCAAAATCACGTTTATAAATGAGAATTTTATTGCAATGGGTCCAGCAACCATGGGCCGCTAATCTGAGGGTTATACAATATGGAGCGAGAGGGGAGAAGCAGAGATGGATTGAAAGCGATGATCCTGGCTGCAATAACCCCTATATCCCTTGAAAGGTTACTATTTAAGATACTTAAATATGATATCGACTTATCGTTTCTTCATCTTATAAAATCACTTTAGGTTAAGAGCAATCTAATTAAAATCAGATCTCAAAAACGCTCCCCGTGTTTTGTTTGTCGCTATACTGAGATCTAAGGCAATCAC
>JAQQZZ010094864.1:0-17202 GCA_030265115.1 Mopalia vespertina | reverse complement strand
TAACTAGAAGACCGAGATAGCTAACTGACAAGTGAACTGTTAATTAATTATGAACAAATTAGGAACTCAGGGATATAGAACATACACACTGTATTTGTAAGCCACGATGGGCTTCTACATTTTAGCGCGAGTACAGCAAACATCGTGGGAACAGAGCAAATTCTAATGTGTTTCCAAACAGTCTTTATATAGGTCAGTGGGTGTAGCTCATGATTATTCAATATCGTTACGACAGCCATTGAAATAAGCTCTCCATCAGAGGTTATTTACGGGACGGAAATGGCCGAGGTTGTTCAGACACATATGCTGTCAAATTATCATTTCTTCATTTTATAAAATCACTTGAGTGTAACAAATATATACCTACCTAGGACCACTGGCAGTTGCCATTTTGGGCGTGGCACACCCTGATAATGACGTCACGTGATGCGACTCTCGTATGTTACGAGATAAGAACACGATAAAGCGACTATTCTTATAAGGAGGCGCGTTAATTATATGACACATGTATTATAGCACAAAGTTAGTTTAAACAAAGCTCTGGTTCCAAAAATAAAACAAAAGACAACAAGCATTGTTTACTTTCTTGTTGTAATTTGTAGTAAAGTTGATTCATATTATGCAAAGCGCCAGAAAACAGCGACTCATTTGAGACAACACGGTCAACCAATATCATGAATAGCTGTAGAACACCTGTGCTAAGCCATGTGTGTTGTTGGTAGATTTAGTCACGGTCATCGTGGTGCCTGTCACTGCACGTCTGATGTCGTGGACTCTACGCGTAGGCCTTGTGACGTAGAACCCTTGTGTGAAAAGAAAGAGATTTGATTGGTCAATATTGGTAAAGCTAGTCTGTTGACTGATTAAAAACAAAATATGGTCGCCTGGATGGTTTTGACTGAGTTTAAAGATTGCCCAAGTTCAAAATCCAATTGTAAGCTGGATATAGATTGACTAGAAAAGTAGATGGCATAAATTAACACAAGAAATAATGGCTGTTGTACCTGTATGCATTGTATTCCAGCTCAGCCTTCGGCTTCACATTACATTCAAATAAACATAATACGATTTTTCAACAAACAAAATAATTCGCGTTCAGAATATTTATAGTTAATATTAATGTAGAATTGGGAAATGGCGGGTTGTGAAGACCGTCAGTTTTGTTTAAGAGATTCGAAAAAAATAAACTCAGAACATGATTCATTTCGTGACTTCCAATAAGTACAATTAATGCTGAGTTTTAAAACAGAAGCCGCAACACATGCGTGGAACATTGACATGTATATATCTGCCGGTCATTTGGAATACTTAAATTCTCTTCGCAATAAAGCTGCGTCAGTGTCAATACGTTTCTTGTTATTTTTTAGATTTTGATTTGATTTGCTAACAATGGTCACCAGTATTGAGCATGTTGCTATGCCGTAAAAAATATGTTATTGCTCCAGACTTTTGGTTGGTTGGATTGATTCGATGAGATGGTTGGTAAAAAAAATAATCAGTAGAAAATCTTGCTTATCTTTCTTTTTTTATTTGTTATTTTTACTTTTTTATTCTTTACATATTTTTTTTATTACTGCACACCTATTGTTTTGTTGCTGCACGGATTTGTTTTTTACTGCACAGCATTTTTCAACTGCACAGGATTGTTTTTATTGCACAGCTATGCTACTGTACAATAACTGTACGAGATCCACCATCTTTTATCCTACATGCTAAAGAGTAGACCTGCTCATCTTATATTACAAGAAAGTCCTCTTCCCCAAGACAGATAATTCTCGATACATTGGTCATAAATCTTAAAAATATAATCCGACCAGTAGCTATTTATCAATTTAGTATAGTGACATCAACGGGCGAATTTGATTTTAATTCTTTTTTGTTTATTAAAACAAAGTATTGTAATTGATGTATTGTCGACAATAGCAAATCCGTTATAATTAGCATTACTGCGCTTAAAGTAAAGCTTCCTAATTTAATGCAAAGGTCCAGGATGTTTTCCACTAAAATGTCACCGGTCACGTGACTATATCACGTGCAAATTGACCCAACGAATCGTGGGACATGGTAATCCGCTCTAACGTTAAGTCAATATTTTGCTCCAACTCAGTATTTCCTTATGTAGCCGTGCCCATCCCATGCGGTTGTTAAGTTAAGGTTGTATTGATGCTCTGCGTCTTAGGTTTGTTTTGTTTGATTTGGGTTTAACGCCCTACTTAGTGTTACTTCTCTCATATGACGGCGTGCCAGCCCAATGGGTGAAGGAAACCACCATCGACACCACTGGTAACACAAAAAGACAAGACCGGACAATCACAGGACATAATATAAAGCCATCACAGAAACAGAACGGCTGCATGTTGCTAGCTTGCTTCGTGAATGCTAGGACAACAGAAAACTCCATCCCAACCATCTGTCTAGTTCCTAGGTTTGTGCCTAATTAAAATATTTGAAGCATGGTACTTGTGGGTTTTTTTTTATTGAATAGTGATAAGAGGAGATGGTATAACACGTCACAATTAATACGGGGGTTAAGGGAACTGGGGAGGGAGAGAGAGGGGGGGGGGTATCAAAGGGGAAGTGAACGATTTTATCCGAATAAATTAATTTTAAACCAAATTTCCATCCTTTATTTGCCACTTTGTTCAACTCTCAAATATAATCAACGTATACCCATACTTTATATCACGGTACATTGTAAAACGAGAACTGTAGGGAATGGAGTTTACAAGATCACCATTATCAATCCACGCCATATGATTTCAGAAAAAGTTACTATAAAATACACACTTGTTACTCGGTTTGACATTTGGTGGAAAACCGGGACTAAACCTCTTTAAAAAACCACCGACACTTATATGACGTCGAAACTTCCCTGTGTTAGTCTGCCTTACTTAAATAAATGTGTTGAGAAACAGGGATTTAACTTCCTGAAAATAATATTTTGTAACTCCCTCGTGTATAGGCTACCTGCTGTCTTCTGTGGATTCAAGCCTGTGAGAGGTAAATCAAAGTTCAGTGCAGCCAAAAACACTAAGTACTGAGCTACGACCACGGATCCGTTTGATGTTGAGTTAGCATTATGCCAACACATGGTATCTTCATATAGACGACTATGGAGAGACCATTCGACATAACGCTGCTTATTTGTATTATGACCTAGTTTTGTTTTCTGAGTTTCGCATGTACCGATAATCACCGGGACTCCAGCCTTACAGCCACGCTCTACCGCACAACAGTCATATGTATTTGGTCGACCCAGATAACATCATAACGGTTTCTAATGTAACAAGGTTAGTACATCCATGTCTTAACCCTTTCATGCATAAGGGTAACTATAGTAACTAAACTTTACCCCCACCAAAACTCTAAACTGGGTAGGCCCTACCCATCTCTTCCAAACCCATAAAGGCCATCCAAGTAACCATATGTAGTGCCAAACCAATCAGAAAAAAACCCATTGGTGCTAAAATCTGATGTGAAAAACTGTTCCATGCATGAAAGGGTTAACTTTGGCTCGTGAAGATGTTGAGTTAGGTGCACGATTGGCTTTTCGCGCATTTTCTCGCGTTAATTACTATGTACAGGCAGTCAGCCAACGTGTGATGTTTAACGTCACGTGGTGTTTTACCTAGAATAAATGATAATAAAGCCAACAGTGCACCCTAATGTTGCTGTATAGGTCTACAAATTGAAACCTTTATTTTGTTTTAAACTTTCCGTCCTAAACAGGAAATCTAACAGATCTTAAGTCTTTGGTGACTTTTGGGTGTTTTGTATTAAACTTGCAATAATGCATCAAAACAAATACTATTAATAGTCCCAATTCTTTAATATTTAAGTTCACATTCTGTTATTATTTATGAAGACGAGTTAATTCATATCTTTATTTGCACATTATATTGAATGGTGTTTCAAATTTTAGTGCCGAACTACAGCGAAAGAAGCAATACAAACTATGTTATCTTGTAAATTGATGGATAAGTTTAATCCATTTATCTGTCACACACCCACATATTAACCGGTTTTAAACCAACTTATTTCTATTGGAAAATAGCAGACGAACTTGTCTGATGCAATCTAACACTCCAATAAAAACACGTTAAATGTTGTATTTAACTGGCACTGCAATACGTATACAGAAAATACAGCACACTTATCTGTTGATCAATCATGTTTTTGTTCTGTTTGACAGTTTGCTTGTTTTACAATGGCAAAGTTGAAGAACAAAGACAATCCAAACGCGATGCACTATTACAAAACAGAAAATGTTTTTATTTCACAGTATATACGTTTGACATTACCGTATATTTATAGATATCTGTTAACAGGATCCAGAGATAGAGGTCATTTAAGACAAAGCCTGTTCCGCCATTATTATATGCGTATTGCATATGGCGAAAACATGTGTCTGGCTTCAACATGCCTGGCGCCTTCTGGCTATGGGCAGTTTGATTGAAGAGTAACAATGCTGTCTTTACTTAGCACTGGAGGAAAATTTACTTTCCAACATTATGGAAACGCTTCACATCTTGGTCGTGCAAGTGTAAATTATTATTGAAATACACCGCCGTCCGATAAGTTAGATACATTAAGCATGGCGTAAAACAATTTTCAATCAATCAATCAATCAATCAAAATATCTGGACTTGTTTGAATAATAACATGTCTAGTAGCGGCATTTTCTTTCATACCCTCATTAAACATATCAATCATTCAAACTAAATGAACCGTCCATCATTAAGGACAGTTTAATATTACTGAAAACTATATTTTTAATAAAAATGTGATTAGCGTGCAAAAGATAAACATTTTCCTTTTAGAATTCACTTCAGTTGTTTCAACCTGCATGGAGCAGCTGTTAATTACAACTTTACCTGAAAATTTAAATACTTGATAAAAGCTTGGCGATGTATTCAGAAATTATAGCAATCCTTCATACATATACAAATGTATCCATTGTCTCTTTTTAACGCTTCTATGCGCATAACAACAGGATGCTGCAGTTAACAGAGGCACGCTCATTCTCCCCCTGTAGGTTAGTGTGACACTACACCTCCGTAGATATATCGTCTGTGTAAACAAATTAAAAGATAACTTGTATTGTTATTTATAGTCACTTAAGCCAGGTGCACTGGAGGGTTATGCCAATATATTAACGTTCTGTATAAATAACACATCACGACAACACGGTAAACTTAATATCTAAGCTTGTCCTAATGTGTTCTGATGGTTATAAGCAGAAATCAGGATATTTACATTTGCCTAGAGAAAGAAAATATTTATTATGTTATTAACTTATCATTTTACATACATGTATATATTTATATTCATAACACACTGTCAGCCTCTTTATTTCGTTATCGTACCAATTGATCTGTTTTTCTTGTATATTCATCAGACCGTTTCAACCCAGTTATTTCGTTGGTAATTACCAGTTTCCTTGTATTGATTTTTGGAGACCTTTCGATGTCACAGAACGTGTTCCAGCTCTACAAGGTGGAATTTGTGGAACACTTCAGTGCACCCAAGTATAGACAAATGCTCACAGATGCTTTGCGGGTGGATGGATTGAGATTGACGTTGCCCCGGTTTTCTTAAAGCTTTCCTATCCATACTTTACCTATTGTGGTCGTCATGTCGTCATTGCTAGGTGTCAGTAAAGTTGAGGGCGGTTTCATTGCAGGAGAGAAACCATCAATTATAGCATAATCATGTTGGTTCCGGTAGGATTTTTAACATCCTATAGTATAATTATCAAATCATATAGGATTCTATACAAACAATTAATATAGCATTATATAGCATTCCATAGAAAAATCAGATGGCATTTGATAGGATTCCATAAAAAAAATCATATAGGATTTTGCCCTTTAGGATTAATGGGTGTTATAACACTGGCAATAACTACCAAATACACATAGTAAAACTCGATAACCATATCCTTGGCCAATTCATGTGTGTGATTGATTTTGTATGCTAATCATGTGGTGAAATATATAGTATCAACAAAATAGGCATTTGGGCATCAAACGAGATGTCAATTAATTCTATTTTAATCTGCAAGTTTATCAATAAAACCTACCCAAAAGCAAGTCTCCGTTGCAGTCGAGCAGCAAAACCCATACGATAAACAATAGGGCATAGCATGGAAATAGAAAAGCAACATGTCGGTGTTTATACGCTATCGTGTATAGCAATGGTTTCGTAACTTCAACGAATAATTTTGCGACATATCGTTAAATCAAATTCCCTTACATTATTTGCCGTCTACCAATCAATGCAACTTATTGACATGCCGATATGTCAACACTATAATAAATTATTTGATATACTGTGTGAATTAATCGAATATTTACAGGTATGCCCTTTATAGTTAACGTAACAGAACGAAATTCACACACACAAGCGTCTCAATAAACAATCACGTTGAAATTGACCAGATGACATGGTTCTTTTTCGCTTTTTTTGTAAACACCCAGTGAACTTAAAACACAACCACTTTTGATATTTCCAGTTAATAATGAGTATTTTCAGTATGTGTATGCGTCGCATAAAAGCGGTGCATGAAATTGAACAGCCGATTTATCTGTTCGCAGCTTGGGATTTTTAATCAAGCCACATTCAACTGATAAAGCTCTATTACCCATGATTCACCGGCCATTTCACGAGTCACCGGAAATTTTCTATGGGCGGAACGGAGAAACGTGAGATCTCCTGCGCAGCCTACGTCACATGAAACGTCATTAGCTTATCAAAAGCCACAATGCCGTTGGTATGAGCCGTTGCATACTTCTAGTTAATAGACTTGTGATCGTACACAGGGAAATTTATCGCATAAAACACGAATTGGCTGGTAATTCTTCGTAAAACAAATCCCACTCAGTTACTAGATAATCTCCATTTTATTAATATAAGTCGAGAGCCGTCTCAAACCAGCGAGTGGTAGGCCTACGTTGAACGCGGTATAGCAGTCTAATACACAACTGATGAGACAAGACGCTTTTATATGTAATATAAGGGTCAAACTATGGAACGTTGACGAGGGAAAGTAAGCTCTAAACTGTGCACATTAGTATTACACTATACAAACACACACTATGAAACACTAGTAGTTTCAGATGTCTACATTTTCTTTTATAATTACAGGTATTATACTTCTGTCAGAATGACAACAGAAGGAATTCATCCGGCAGACATTCATGCTGATATCAAGGTTGGTCAAATTTTCGTATCATCGACGGAAGTCATCCATACTCATATAACTTATTTGTTTATTTCTGTTCTTTTGACCCTAACTGTCAAATGTATCGCCAGTATTAAGTAATTCAATCAACCGAAGAATTCGGCGTTTTCTGTTTTGATCAAGTAACAGGAGATAAACTAGTTCAACTTTGTTCTTTATTTCCCTGTTGCTGTAAACTGAAACTGTACTTCAAAATCTGGGATGTAATTAGTTTACGCACAGCATGATCTCACATATCTCCCAAGAGGCTATCAACAGAAAGGTCGACACACATATACACTTTATCCCGAAGAGGATTACGAAAGCACGTTCGATAACGCGCATGTGCAATAGGCATACAAGGGTGAATCTTAAGGAAACTATTTTCAAAATGAAAGTCCACTTTATGCTTGACGCGGCGAAGTCTTGTTTTTTTTTAATTCAACTAAATATCACTTGTTTTCAAGCATAATAGTAAATTTATAAGCGCTTGCCTTTATTGTATTTGTAATTCTCCATTACGGAGAGTTGGCGAAACGTGCATTTCAGTTAGGGATAGTGTGTCATTTTGTAACCATCAAGTACCATCTAGCTTTTTAAAGTAGACTGGGAACTTTGGGATAAACCCGCACCATTACTGTCTTACCAGGAAGTGACGAAGGGCTCTATTTTAACAATAAGCCACACGTGCATTAAAAATTGAAAATGTGTTATGTAGGTCAACATAAAATTAAACAATTGTATTCATCTAAAAATGATTAAACTTGTTAGTATCTTTATAATGTGATTGTTTGTTTGATTTGGGTGACTGGTATCTTTAAAAAGGGAATTGGATTGATGTACAGCTGAATGACAACAAAGCATAGCCCCGGTGTGTTTATAGAGCTTTAATTGGTCTTGCCACGACCGCACAATTTACGGCGTTTTAGCGGATATCCCCACATTTAGACATTCAAAATGGCACTAGGTTTATGACCAAGCGGGCTGTACGTAAGGCATGGAGGTAAGCCTGCTTTCGGTTTTAATCAAATGACGTTATGCGTGACGCGGCGAAGTCTTGTTTTTTTTTTTTTATTCAACTAAATATCACTTGTTTTCAAGCATAATAGTAAAAATAAGTGCTTGCCTTTATTGTATTTGTAATTCGCCTTTACGGAGAGTTGGCGAAAAGTGTATTTCAGTTAGCGATAGTGTGTATACGCTGGTATGTAGATTTCCGGCGAAAAAATGTACGAGTTTAATGCATATTCACAAATCTATCAGGATTGAACGTAGGGTGATACCACAGTATTTACTAGGAATCTGGTGAGGTTGAGCCGATTATTACATCAAACAATAATTTAATAAGGCAACCTATTTGTCCCTGTCTGGTCAGAACATTTGAATGTAAATTGTGGCGGTTTCTGTTTGTTGATACACATATATGAGTCTGCAGGGGCAGTATATATTCGCTGGGGAATTTGCTGTTTCTGATCTCGTTTTTACTGCGTATAGCCATTATTGTTGAAAAGAAATTAATAGAGTGTATCATTTTTAAAGGTTTAATTATAGTTTTATACGGATGTTAAATATAGATTATATGTACAGAGCATGATACATGACGATGTATCAGCTGGAGTTGTCTCAGGTCGAACTGCAGTATCAATCGAACTCGAAGAGCGTGATTGATACGCAGTCCGACCTGAAACAACGAGATCTGATACAACAACACATAACACGCACTGTACATATAATCTGTTTATCATACATGTGTATACCTTCAAAGTTTCTTGAAAAGTTTGATTTTGGGGACAAATTTGACAATCGACATTGTAAGTAAGATAAGTGCGTTAGATCTCAATAGGACAAACTGAATACGGGGAGCGTTTGTGAGATCTGATTTTAATTAGAACATGAAAACTGTAAATGGTCATTACTTTATCTCGATATGTCTGTAAGATACCCATAACAACATGAGATTAGGATCTATTTAGAAACATGTCTCTCGGAGTTTATCTGGAACATGACACGATCCATCGATTTTAATTAATCGAAACCACTATGCCAGTGCGATAACTTTTTAGAAATATATAATTCCTGAATAAATTCTTCTTGTTTTGTGATATAACACCTGACGACGATGCAGACATGTATCGAAACGGGATCGTCTATCACAAAACAAAAAAAAGAAGTTATGTAGGGAAATCTGGTTTAAGTAGATGAGCCCTTCCTTTTGCTTAAAACTAGGTTACGCGTGGTATAATAACTCGCCTGTTATTTATATGACAAAGCAATTGTCCATGTCTGTGTGATTCTCTCGTCAAGCGTTTGTTATGCTAATACTTAATTGGAGTTTTGTTGAGTGAGAGTCATACTGGAGAAATGTATTGCCGGCGAGAAATGAAGCATAGACATAAATGTATTTGTCAAAATCAATGCGTAAATTTTTAACATTGTTTTAATTGTAAAGCTTTGTATTGTTATGTAACACACCATTAGTGCTGTATTCCAACAATAATTGACACTAGCACAACCGAGATGCAAAGTATTTCCATAATGATGGAAAGTTTGTTTTTTTTCCAGTGTTTACCAAAGATAGCATTATTACTTTTTAAACAAAATGCCCTTAGCCAGAAGGCTGCAAGTAATAGAACAGTCTGAATTTGATGTTTATAGGGGTGTGTATGTGTGTGTGTGTGTTAGGGTGGCGGGGGATTTTTTGGTTTTAGTTTTAGTTTTTGTTTTTGTTTTTGCAAAGACACTCAGCTTATGCTCGGTTAACCATTATGTAGCAGTCTTGTCTGAATTTGGCAAATGCACGGAACAGATATGTGAGCTCTCTTGTACAGCCAGCGACACATGACACCTTAATATCTGGCTGAAAACCACAAGGACGTTGATATAAGATTGCATAATTATAGCTAATAAACAGATATGCCCTGACACTGCTACCCGACTCAGCATAACTTCGTCATTATGATTTTGTGGCATTCTCCGTGGTCTATGATTTATTGCATTTTTCATTTGTTTATAACGATTCACGTTCTTTGCCGTATTTTTGTACAAAAAATCTATTTATAAAATTATGTCATGCTTTATACGTCAGTAAACTGAAAATTAATATGATTTGCCAGACTTAAATAAACCAGAGTATAAATAGGTATGTTATGTAAACTACAGCTTATAATATCCGAGCCGGCGGCGTGGCTAAGTGGAAGCGTGTGCGCTTACTAATCCTACTCCAATTTACCGTTCACAGGATCGAGTCCGTCTGTCGACCATCAGGTCTAGGAATGAATCACACGATCTGGCTCCGGCAATTGCGGGGGTGGTTTTTACTAGATTTCCTCCCGGTTTTCCACCGTAATAAGGCAAGGGACAGTGTGAAGTGGACAATCCGTCGTCATATAAGTGAAATACCCTTGAGAACGACGTCAAACCCCAATCAAACAAACAAACATAATATCCGAAAACGTGATGATGGAGTATGTTTTGCACGAGAGCTAGAAGAACACACAATGTACATAGTATACAAATACTACATCTGAGTATTGAACACCATGATTTGTAAGCGCGAGACCTTAGCTGTTCAACAAGTGTGGAGCGGGAGTTGAACATCAATTGTGTGGCAAATCATCGTGTTCCATCCACAAACATGCATTACTTGTTTTGTTTAATCGAATGCATCCATTCCAGTGTTAAGGAGAAGGTGTATTAGTGGTAAGCATAAGTCAAATAGAATTACATTAACTCTCTGTGTAACAGTGCCGCCCATTGCTTGACAAGAGAAAAGGAAATTCACGTGACGGGATAGACGTCTGCTTCAATGTAGAACGCTTTCGCGCGCGCGCATATGAGATATCTTGGACGAACAGGATAATAATTTTCAAGGTCCCACGTTCAAGTCTGCAACATGACTATTACTGCACGGCGTAGAGATAAATCAGGCAGCCTCGTGTTTCGGTTTTTGCCTCGACCAATCAAAACAACACCATTTGACTATTAAAAGGTATATCAGTTTTCAAATAATGCATGTTTGATAATGGGACATCGTGATTTTAAATGTTACGTGATGTTAAAATAATTTTATCAATAGTCCCCATTGCCGAATTGCCTTTTTGCTCTATCCGGCCCATGCGAAAGAACTGTTCGTTTCAACTTTCATCCATATCTGAATTGTCTTCTACCGAATGGCTTAAAACATTTAAGTTGGTTTTATTCCAAAGTATGTGTTTTGTTTGATTGTGGTTTTTGACCTGACTCAAGGTATTTTCACTTGTATTACGGTGTAACACGCTTTAGGCCACAAGCCACAAACAATGACAACACAGACCACTTAAAATACTGAACATGAAGGCACCACAAACAGACCGATCTCTTGTTGACCCTTGTAGGGTTCCGGAAACACCAGGGCAACGGGGAGATTCAACCGCCAGCATTAGGTTATATCATCTAGCGCCACACCCAATAATGCTGATATCTGGTGAAGTTGTGTTGAATCTTTTCAACAAATAGTAACAAGTAAATGTACAATTACTTTGGCCTATCTGATATTCTGTATCGGATAGATTATGGAGCTGATAGTTCTATAGTTACGACTCAAGGGAAATCCTTTCAGGCAAAACACACAATGCCAGCGGATAAAATTACAAGAAAATATTTTGAATCGTCTTATCTGATTAACAACAAATGGAGCAATAATGATATAACTACACACAAGGCGGTTTTACCAAGCAATAGGTTCCGCGGATGTGGCTCATTGGTCAGCTTGTCGGAGTGTGGACCCTGTTCACAGGTTCCAGCGTTCGAAAATATAATCTATTCTACTTCCTACGTCGAGACGTTGACTCTAAGATACACCCAGGCCATCTTGTTTTGTACTTCTTTTATTTGCTAATCCATGGCATACGTCGCCTCAAATGTTGGCGGAAATTAATGCGCCATGGTCTGGCATAGCGTACTAGAGTTATCTTAGTCTCGTCCACTATAGAAACTTACGCGAGAATACGATCGAGGTTCGAGTCGCTCAGTGGACGTCATGTATTTGAATGTCACGAGGTAACGTAATGAGATTGGCGGGGATGGAGATTTTCTGCCTGGCTTGCACCGATTTAAGTAAGGCAAGATTAGACTTAGGCAATCCATTGTCAATAGCGAAACCTGTTTTGCACTACACTCTTAGAAATAATGGTTCTTTGAGGATTCTTTAGAAAAGAGGATGGTTATATATGAAACCATTACGCCAAAAACTGTTCATTGATATAAGAAGAAAGGAGGAATACTTGGAAGAGTTGCTAAGAGGTTCCATACAGAACCATATAGGGTTTCACCAGAGTCATGGCTGAATAACCTTAAATGGTTCCTTCTAAGAGTGTTGCACTTCACAAAGTAAAGTCGATCTATGGTGAAGTTGTATTGAATCTTTTAAACAAATAGTATAGCATCTAAATTGAACAATCACTTTGGCCCACCTGGTGTTCAGTATATGAGAGAGTATGAAACTGATAGTTCTGTAGTCACGCTTCAATTGTAAATCCTTTCAAACAAAACACACCACGCGAGCGGATAAAATTACAAGAAAATATCTTGAATCTCAGTGATCTGATTAACGAAAATGAATAAGAATAATAACGCACTTCACAGTTTTACCCAGGAAAAGGTACCGCGATTACTGACCCACGTTCGAGTCACTCAGTGGAACTCAGATATATGAGAGAGTCTCTAGATAACTGCTACAATCGTGAGGACGAATTTTACCAGATTTCGTCCCGGTTTTGCACTGTGCGGCGAAGTAAGGTTTAGGCAATCCTCTGTCAATATCAATTCCTGTTTTACATTAGAAGGCTGTTAAACTGGGGCTAATATACCTCGCCTCTATTTCGGTATTGGCTCTATCAGTATCAGCAGGATACTAATACAATTAATAAATGCCAGTCAGTATTCAATAAGACATTAATATAATGATTGCAATTCGATCAGCATTCAGGAAGACATCAATACAGTGACTGAAATTCGATCAGTATTCAACAAGACGTCAATACAATGACTAACATCCCATCAGTCTAAAGACACGAATACATCAATGATACTCCGACAAGATTCAACAAGAAGACACCAATGCAATTAATGAAATTCGATCAGGTTTATAGAAGACATCATTACAGTGACTGACATTCGACCAGTTGTCAATTAGACATCAATTCATCTAGGTCAATATTCTTTCAGATATTTCTCACACATTTCCTTGTGACAAGATAGCCCTGGTAGGCTAATACTCTTGCTTCGTTTGATTGTTTGGTTGATTAGGGTTTAACAACGTACTCAATGGCATCTCCCTTATTCCTTACAAAAAGATCCTCCAAAATCATATAGGATTTTTCAATGGAATCCTATCGATGTTTTTCTATGGAATCCTATATGATTTATAATTATCCTATATGATTTCCAAAATCCTAAAGGATTCTATGGGATTTTTCTGTTAGGGATTTGACAACGGATTGCCCACTTCACGCTGGTCCTTGCCTAAATACGTTGGAGAACCTAGAGGAAACCTCGTAAAAAAAAAACCCGCGATTGCCGGAGCCACATCGTGGGACTCATTCGTATATCTGGTGATCGAACAGGGCCCAGTGGAGAGCGTGCTGGACCGCCGATCCTCTGTCACTTTCAGTTTCATCGAATATTAGGCTAGCGCATAAATACTCCGTCTGGGAGTTCTATTCTCGCTACGTAATAAAAAATCTCCTAGCCAACTTCAGCTATATGACAGAGTCACACAGTCAAAATGTAACACAAATTATTTACATTGCAAGTTATTTTATCGTATTTCAACGGGATATATAAAAACATATCACACTGGAGGAACATACATGTGTGTTATTATTTAAGTACCGATTTCAAATTATAGACTGCAAATCAGCCACGTATGAGAATGTTGTGCTATACACACAAAAAATATGAGTAGCGTTACAAGGGAAGCGTCATAATGACTATACGGTGCCGGTTTTATGCGAGACCTTTGCCTCTCAGTAAGTTACAACGATTGAACCAATTATACAAAAACTGAATCCAATATAAAGTTGGTACTGGCACTCGATATAACTAATCTTATTTCGAATCAATATAGCGATCGGAAATACATTGTAGGGTTATTGTCATTCACTACGGTATACCATATCTCGTGCCAACTCAAAATACTTTATAGATATCAAATTTTTGGGCATTCGCCATGACATAAAGTGTTTCTTGTAAACCCAAAGATCTAGAAATACACAGTATGGTAAATTGAAAGAAAACGTTTCTTCTGGTTCAAACAAAAAACATTTCAAACTTTAAACGTTAAGTTGACAACGAGTTGAAATTTGATTAGCCTGTTTTGCCTCCTTTAACCATGACGCAATACCACTCCATTCTATCCACCCCGCAATACCACTCCATTCTATCCACCCCGCAATACCACTCCATTCTATCCAACCCCCAATACCACTCCATTCGAACCACCCGGTGTTATCTGTCCGCTTATAAACATCTCTTCATAGACATTTGCTCCTCGACCGGTAATACATATCTTAATTACCTTGTGAGTTTCTTTTAAAGGTATAGGGCATGTAGGTCTCGTTCTCTGTTACTTGACTTTCGGGTACATCATCCTAACACATTAACATATTTTCGTTACTTTTCATTAATGCTGCTACAACAAAAAAATGTAAGATGTACCCGGAAATGGAGTGAATGAAGTGGAATATCGCATATCACATGACGTGACTTCAGGCCTTATTGCAATAATCACTATGGTGGCTAAAATATTGCATCAACAGGATGGGCATGCATCGCTTAATGTGCATTCTCGTGGTACGATTTTTAGTAACGACTTCAGGGGATTCGCCGCATTTGTGGCATTTTGATTGGTTAAGATAAAAAAGATGAAACAATCGACCAATCAAAATTTAAGAAGAATATAATTATACATATCCTGATGGCAGAGTATTGGGTTTTCAGTGCTGTGAGCATATATAGTTTTCACAGTCAATCCCGTATTTCCTTTATCATTATAATTTTTTAAAAATATTTTCAATATAATAATGAATCGAAAACAGCTCCTAGTGGACAACATATACAGCTTATAGAACCCATAACACACATAATTGATCATAACGAAGCTGAATAAATGCCTGAATTACGGTAGGGTACCATATATGGCAATATTTGTTTAAAATATTTATTTTGTGACAGTTAATGTTCATGGTATTGTGCAATGTTTATACTAGACATAATGCTGCAATAATTTCACTGTTTGCTCTACAAACAATATCGTTGAGTCAGTTTAAATATATATGGTATTATAGCTATGCATCCTATATAGTTCTTAATATACCCGCACAACGTTCCATATCTGTCTAAGGGTCTTGTGATTCAGTTCTAAAGGTTAGGTATTATGCATGTCGTGTCTTAAACGTATCGGACCTATGATCAAGTATGGATCTCTCATAACCTAGATTGCTATGCTCTGAGACGACATAACAAAAAGGGTTTATAGTCGGTACGCATGTCGAAACCGCATATAAAGGTAGACATTAACTTAGCCTCATAAAATCGTGCCTATACAATTCCACCCAGTTGCAATATTTACTCTGATATAATCAAATATACATGATCAAAAAATCCCAAGCATTCAGCTAATGGGCGTTGAAGGAATGCATCACGCAGAACAAATAGTTTTTCCTGTGTATATTATGTTGACATATAACTCACGCATTTAATATTTATTTACCATCAGTTCATATCTCCAAATTGTGTGCATCCATAATACCCTAATAATAACCGTTTAATTGGGGTTTAACGTCTAGTTTAAGGTCGTTTCAATCACATGACGGCGTGCTACCGCAATGGATGACGGAAACCATCCTTGACGCCACTGACAACAAGCAAAGACAAGACAGGACAAATCAAGTACAATCACAGGTCGCAATACAAATACATCACACATAGATCGGTTTCCGGTTGCCCTTTAGCCCTGAGAGCACCAGGGCAACAGGAAGCCCCCGCCAACCACCCGCTAATAATGACCTTGAATCACAAGAAATTTATATAAGCGTGCCCTTTATATTCTCAGCCCTTAATTTGGTCACCATTAAGTTCTAGTTTGCATATTTGCTGCCCATGAAGCTAACGCAGATTGAGTTTAACGTACAACACATATTTTAATATGCTATATTTATGTACATTTACATAGGACGATATATTAAGAAGGCATTTTCTTTTCTATGTATCCTAAGAATAAAATAGAGCTGTATGACTGTAAAATGCAGTTCCTTTTCGTCAATGTTAACTTTTGTTACTGTATTATACTCTTTGGGTTTAAATATTCACACTGATATGAACTTTACAAAGAATCTTTGACACATGTAAATATGCACTTATAGAATAATTTCAATGAAAAAATCATCGTAAACATTATAATTCGAGTTCAAAGGTCAGTAAAATGATATTTATTTTTTTTGAGTAATGACTGGAGTTCAAACAGTTTATAAATTTGAAGAAAACTGGGTCGTACTTTGACTCATGGCATACAAAGAAATTTTGATTTAATCTATAGTTCGTGCTGATTTGTATAAAGTCGAGATGTAAAAAAGACACTATTCATTCTGCCGCTTATGGCTTGCAGTATTCAATGTGTTTCAAGTTTCAATGAGCGAAACATGAAGCTTTCACCAGGCACTGTTACATGTAGTTCATTGAGCATATATCGTGTCCCGTATCAATGAAGGTAGCTTTCAGCCTGGCTAAGGAGATATCATACTATAACCTGTTTTCAAAAAATGATATAAATAGTTCTTTTGCTGAATTACATGTGTTCGTAACTCACATGTTGAATAACGAAGGCATGTCTATATGTAGGTATATATTTGTGAGCATATCAAGTTTTTAGCTTTATTGTACTGCCTGTCATATACACGGTCGCCTGGCCTGTATTAAAGTGGTTGCTAGTAAAACAAATATGT
>JAQQZZ010094853.1:6783-17204 GCA_030265115.1 Mopalia vespertina | reverse complement strand
ATGATTTGCTACCACTCATCTAGTTTATTTCATGATTTGCTACCACACATCTAGTTTATTTCATGATTTGCTACCACACATATAGTTTATTTCATGATTTGCTACCACTCATCTAGTTTATTTCATGATTTGCTACCACACATCTAGTTTATTTCATGATTTGCTACCACTCATCTAGTTTATTTCATGATTTGCTACCACTCATCTAGTTTATTTAATCAATTGCTACCACTCATCTAGTTTATTTCATGATTTGCTACCACTCATCTAGTTTATTTAATCAATTGCTACCTCTCATCTAGTTTATTTCATGATTTGCTACCACTCATCTAGTTTATTTCATGATTTACTACCACTCATCTAGTTTATTTAATCAATTGCTGGAACACACCTACATGTATACTTGAACATTGAACCACATTGGTTAGATTTGTATTAAATCAGCCCTGTATAAGATGTATGCCATGGAGCCACACACATATCTGTACCTGTACACCAAATAGGTCCTCAGTATGATGACGTTTAAGTAGAGCACACTCAGCTGTCTGTGCCTGCAGTATGTTAGAATTCATGGCCATCTCACCACATGTCACATCCACCCCATACTCTTTACAGATACGTCGGAACGGCAGATTACCAACCTGGAGGCAAAGAAACTCAAACTAAAATCAGTTTAACTTTTAATAACCTGTGTTTTGATAGAATTTTACAGCAAATGAAATAAAGGTTATTTCACTCATTTAACATTGCAGTAGCTCATCAATTAAAATAAGACATCACTCGCAATAAACATTGACAAGAATCAGATACAAATATATCCTCCTACATGGTTATGACCAAGGGAGATAATTTGGAGTTTAGAGTGGGAGGCACTACAACAAATTATCACCATGTTGCCCTGTAGCTAAGTATGCATCACAGAACCCAGTGGTTTATTGATTGATTGATTAATTGGGGTTTTACCCTGTGCTGAACAGTATTTCACTTATATGATGGCGGTGTATTCCAACATTAATTGACACTAGCACAACCAATATGTGAAGCATTTCAATTATGTTGGAAAGTTAATTTTCCTCCAGTGCTAAGTAAAGACAGCATTGCCACTCTTCAAACAGACTGCCCTTAGCCAGAGGGCGAGGGCCACATGAACCTCCCTCCATTCGCCTTGGGAGATCCAAGAAGTACCTTCTTCAAATTACCATGCAATCACTAGTCACCATAAGTATGTATCTTAAAATAATTTAATACAAGAATATTTTTTCTCTGAATTAAAAAAATCTTCTGAAGTGTTCTGATTTTATTTCTGTTGTTTTTCTTGTTACCTTGGTGATCAATTTAGGTGCTGGCCTTCCTGGAATTAAAGCTGTTGTAATGATAATATCCACTTCCTTCGCTTGTTTTGCGAATAACGCCATCTCGGCGTCAATAAACTCTTTGGACATTTCTTTGGCATACCCACCAGTACCTTCTCCAGATTCCTGTCAAAAACAATATTATTAATATAACACATATAATTTATTTTTCCCACAATTCATCAGTAAACAAAAGTCTATATTCACAAAAGTCCTGTATTCAAATTTAAAACCTTCTTAAGATATGAAATGCAATAAATAATTTTTTCTTACATTATGATTTTATTAGTCATGATTAAATTTTTAACAAAAAAATTTTAAAAGCCATCTATTTAAAAGTTAATACCCTAGAATTATTTGTTTTTAAATTCTAAAATGTTCTGATTGATTGCTGTTTAACGCGATACTCAAACATGTCCACATATTATTACTTTTAAATCCACCAATGCAATTTCCCGAATCACCTTGTGTGACTCCCTTATAAACCGGAGGTCAACAAGAGGACTGGAATATGTGAGAGATACATTGGTTTGTTTGATTGGGGTTTAACGTCCTACTCAAGGGTATTTCACTTATATGACTACGTGCCAGCTCAATGGGTGAAGGAAACCACCCTCGACACCACTGGCAACAAACAAAGACAAGACGGGACAAATACAGGACACAAAACAGACGTCACAAACAGATTGGCTTCCTGTTCCCCTTTAGCTCTGAGAGCTCCAGAAAACATGAAGCTCCCTCCAACCAGCCGCGAGGAGACTGAGGAGCTAATGTAGGATTAGGATTCTTGGGAATTTGTTGCATGGGTGTAATAAACATCAACATATGGGTTTGTTTGATTGGGTTTAAAGTCAAATTAAACAGTATTTCCCTTATATGATAATAAGAGTGTCTACTTCACACTTCATTGCCTGGTACAAAGGGAAATTACTCAAGCTTACCTTTAAGCGTGAATGTAGAGTTCTCTCCCCTATGTTCCAATGACTTTAGAAGGTCTCCGAACACTTCAGCAATGTTGATTTTATCCAGTTCATTCAGTATAAGAATGGGAGCTTTGGCATTGTGTTCCATGTCTGACCCAACATGAACTATACAACCTGAAATATTTATACAGTAATTGACATTAAACGCTCATTTATTGAAAGTAAGAGGATTCTGTTTGACAGGTGTTTGCACTAATATCATGGAAAACAAAAAAGAAAGTAAGAAAAAAATACATGATTCCCAAGTCACTTCCTGTTATGACCGAACAAGAAGCCATTTCTCAAATGTATTAAATCTAATACAATATTTGGGACTTATGTTCAGTTGACCAACATCTGGCAGGACCTGTTCAGTACATTAGAGAGAGCAAGCCAGTCCAACTGACTGAGCTACTACATGATGCAATGGGACATTCCAATACTAGGGCCAGACTGTCTGTCTCGTCACAATAATTGTACCTTTCTTCAGAAGTAATTCAACGAGTTCCTGATGGGTGAAGTTGACTGTACATGTTAGTTGTATTAACTCTGTATCCAAACCCTGATCCTCAGACTTCATCTTTAAGAAAGAAAACATAAAACTTTTATACTTACATAAAATAACATCAATCTGCCATTTTTTAAATATTTTTTACTATTCTGTTTCCCCCCCCCCTTATTTAACAATTTGTTTTGGCTGTATTTACAACAAAATAATAGATATGCCTTTGGGTTATGGACCTGATATTTTAAATATGTTGTCAAACTAGATTACTTATGTTTTATTGCCTTAAACTAACACAAGGTTATAGACGGAGCAGAGAGTAGGGTTGTCACATAAGTTTATCAGTCATACCTTTACACAGTGTGCCAATCTATCTGCCAGTAAAGATTTCCCACTGCCCACTGGACCATAAAACACCACACTTTTGTACTGTTCAATCTGAAATCACATAAGAACATGTTATATTATATACACAATTACATTCAAATTGCTACTTAAGAATGATACTAGGAAATGGATCTGCAGCCACATTTGGATCCCAAATCAGACTTTTGGTGGTTAAACAACAGCTATATTAAAAACAGAAGAACCAGAAGGATGAAATGCACCTGGAGCTGTAGTCCAGCCTGATAACCCTTGTGCCATGAATTAGGGTCAAAGTATAGGTAATTAAAACATAGTTGTCCCATGCCAGCAGCATGTCTATACAACAACATGCATTAGCAATTCCTATTTTACAGAGTTATAATGCTACATAGAATAAATGCTGGTTGTAACTTGTGTTGGAATAAAACTGAAGAATATGTATTTAAAAGTGCAACTGTCTTCTGCATGTAGTTTCGGAGATTGATTGATTGGTGTTTTACGCCGTGCTTAGAGTATTTCTCTTATATGACAGCGGTGTATTTCAACATTATTTGACAATGCACAACCAAGATGTGAAGCGTTTCAATAATGTTGGAAAGTTAATCTTCCTCCAGTGCTAAGTAAAGACAGCATTGCCACCGTCAAACTGCCCTTAGGCAAAGGGCTAGTTTCGGAGAAGATGTAAGAGTTTTTTTTAAAATTAAAATTAAAAAAATGGCCACCAAGCCAATTGACCCATGACTTTGGATATGTGACAGAAGCAAAGAGCATACAACTGGCTATAAGTAGGCAGATTGTTAAGTTTATACCTTTTGTTTTCAATATATCGGAAAAGTATGGTTTGAGTTTTTTTAAAGTGCATGTTAGAATAATAATGATTATAATAAAAAACTCTTTCAGGACAGACACGAAATGTTGGCACATATCTCTAAGGGTAATAATAGAAACACATTGTTTTGCATCATATCATTCAATAAATTCATGGCACATTTCATCACAAATTTGGAAAACACCCTATATTCGAATATCTTCTTAAATCACTAAAAAACTAATAGTTTAATAGTTTGTTCTTATCTCTGTGTTTAACATAATATTCCATGTTATTTCACTAATGAAATCATAAAATGTGAATTGGGTTGCTCTGTTAAAAAATTAACATCCATTTATAATAAAGACAGTATAACTACTTGAAGTATAGGATAGTCAGGCAGTTATTTACCATCTGTAAGAGACCTGGAAAGGAGGGGTGGGTACGAACATCATTCCAGAACCTGACCTTAGCCGACAGTTTATACTTACTAGTCTGATGTAGTTCTGTACCATTGTTACTGGGATCAGGGTCTCAAAGCAAGCACTGTCAGGAAAACTATCACCTCCTACAACAACCACACATAAATCACTTTCTCTAATACAAAACATCTATATCTCACTAACACATCAACATTACTATGTCAATACATGATTTACCTTTAACACTCTTATTAGAATGTATAAAAAAAGTCAACGTTACTCATTTTGGTCCATTTCATCAGCTGATAGTAATGCAATTGAAAATACATGTACACAAACAAACAACCACAGGATGCGCTAACAGAGATGTAACAACTGATTCTGAGAGCTCTGAGAGCTCTGAGAGCACCGTGGCAACAGGAAGCTCCCAACCAATCACCCACTCAGAGATGTTATAGAGAATATTGATAGAGCAGAATGGTAATAGTGAATAAAGCTCTCACCTCCCAGATGAACTCTGATCTGATAGGATGTATTATTGCACATGATTTCATAGGGGGAGACGTGAAAGACAGCACCAGGAATCCAATAGTACAAGCCTGTGTAATAGAGTCAATCAAATTGTATAAATAATATTAATAATAACTTTTAAGTTGATTTAATAATATGGTGTACACTCAATTGATTGATTGGTGGTTTACGACCTGCTTAAATAAGTGTGTTTCTATGATAAGGGTCTAATGTCGTACTCAATGGTATTTCATTATATTGTCCACCTGTCATTCTGCCTTACTTAAATACGGAGGAAACCCCCTAAAACTTGTGTGACTCCCTCATATGTGCCGGAGTGTGACACAGGGCCTCAAACTGTAAGCAATATATCAGAGGAGGATCAGCAAGCCGACGTGCTAGCCACTGAACCACCTGCTTATTTCACTTATATAACAGCGCTGTATTCCAACAATAACCACCACTAGCCAATCAGTCAAGTGTTTTGATAATGTTAGAAAGTTAATCTTCCTCCTGTGCTAAATAAAGACATTGCTCTTTCCAAAGAAACTGCCCTTAGCCAGAGAGCATATTTCACTTGATGATCACTCAATTATATCAAGTCTTTTTGTGACTGTCCTTATCAAAGGTAAGAATCAAATATGAGTTACATAAGGCAAAATAAAATCTTACCAATACTGAACTGTTTTACTGATGCTAGTGAAAGACCAAGGGTGAAAGGTTGATTTGTTGGGTCTGGTTCTAAACGAGTGGTTTTCCTTGTTTTTAACCCGGTATCAAGGTTCTTAAAATACACACAAAGTAGCTCTCTTAAGCTGTCCTCAAGATCATTCCAGCTGGTTTCCATAGTGATGGTAATTGAACCAACAATGACCTCACCATCTAATCCAATCAAATCAGCTGACCCATCTGGTGCAGTCGTTATGGCGATACACACCACACAATTCGGAGAATTCTTATTGGCTGAAAAAGAGAAAGTACATTATTATTTTGTTACAATAACAATTCAGTATGATAGCAATTTAACATTCTTCAAACATTTACATGTTAGTTAAGAATCCACATAACTATTCTGCATCTCTTTCCTCTCCATAACTGTATAAATTTACATTTTGCTTTAGTTGACATTTTTTGTGCAGAATAAATATAATTGAGTTTAGATTGAGCTTACCTATTTGAGAGATCAAATCTTTACAGGGTAGTGAGGCCAACTCATAAACACTTCTTCCCCAGTTATCAACTTTACCCAAATCAATAGAACAGTTCTCTAATACAGCTTTCAAACAATCCTATAACAAAGCATCATAATATAACAATTTGGTTTGAACAATACTTATGTTATTTTGGAAAAAAAGTATTAATTGATTGGTGTTTAATGATGTGCTCATTGCATGACAGAAGTATACTTCAACATTTAATAGCCACACTTAACACAAACATCAAGCTAAGAGTAGATCAAGACAAAATACGCTCAGTAGCTAAAAGGTACCCCCCTAAAGACTTGTTTTGACAGTTTCTTTGTTTGGTTGGGGTTTAACATTGTACTCATTAAACCATGGTGCCATCAAAAACCATCAAATTGGTTTGAGTAGTTTGATGAAAAGCAATCATCTGGACTGCGTTAGTTGTTGAATGCAGCTTATTTAAAAAAACAAAAACAAGGTCAGCTTGTTACAAGATATATCTTCCTAAATAATGAAATTTAAAAAATAAAGGCTGTATTTGCATACAAAATTCGGCAAAATTGTTTTCTTTGAAATGACTCTGGGAATTGTGTTCCTGTATTCACAGCAGAGACATGTGAAAATAGAAAAGTGCTCAACAGCAGCCAGCTGGAGAATGTAATTTTTGGGAACACTGAATCATTGCAATTTGCAATAGGAGGAATTGAATTGAATGAATGATTGATGTTTACGCCATGCTTATTAAGGATATTTCACTTATATGACGACAGTGTACTCCAACAATACTTGACACTAGCACAACCATAAAATGTGAGGTGTTTTAATAATGTTGGAAAGTTAATCTTCCTCCAGTGCTAAGCAAAGACAGCATTACTTCTCTTCGAACAACCTGCCCTTTGACAGAGGGAAAAATAGGAGGATTAAAGCATTAAATTTAAAACATAACCTGTAGGTTTGTGGCTAGTAAGAAAAGATTCAACTCTCACATTACCTGTTTTTGTCTGAGAGCTGCCAGATGTGCAATGGTCCAACCATCTTTGTCTGGTTGATTTATTAGATCAAGGTGTGTATTGTTATCAGTATAATGAGCAGAATCAGTATATGTTAGCAGGAGTTTGAGGACCTCACTGTGACCAGAATTGACAGCGGCGTGTAGAGGGGTCCAGCCTTCCTGTAAGATAACACGCAATTGAGATGTACATGTATAATGAGAACTGAAGTTGGGTCCACTGGGTGTGGCATCGACTGGTCATACAGTGCCCACATACATACAGCTTCTTTACCTTAAGGCGACCTTAGTTAACCCTTATAGGCCTACACAAAGCACCCTTAGCTTAAAGTCTAAGCGGGTTTAATTTTCCCCTTACATGTAACTACCACTTTAACTTTTAAGGTCACCTTAGCTTAAGGAGGCAATGTTAAAGTGGGCCCAGGTAACATAATAGTTGCTAAATTAAGAATGGCTCAGGCCCTTTTCAATACTATGGGGGTAACAAGATAGTTCTATATAAATCTGGTATGTCTCACATAGCATGACATAGAATGTATCTTGTTAAACCTATTAACGGTATTCGATATCAATACACAGTAGATAATAGGTCAGTTTTTCAAGTATGACCCATCTAGAATTTATATTCCAGTGTTTTTATTTACCAGTAAGGTCCCCATTGTGAAGCTGCCCCTTATACACATTATTGTAACAAAATCCAGTTGCAACCACAACTTATTCTGTGTGGTTGAGGGTGAGCTGGTGACTAAAAACAGAATTATCAACAATCTGTTGAGTGGAGAATGTAAAGAAAATCTCTGAGGAGATAGGCAGTGTGCTATGAAACCGCTGCCAACTAATTATCTCTGAGGAGATAGGCAGTGTGCTATGAAACCGCTGCCAACTAAATATCTCTGAGGAGATAGGCAGTGTGCTATGAAACCACTGCCAACTAATTATCTACATTGCCTATTTAGTACAATTCAACAAATAAAGACAGTTAAATAATTTTGTTTTAATGTCGTACTCAAGGGTATTTCACTTATACGACTCTTATTGTCCACTTCTCACTGTTCCTTGCCTAATTACGATGGAAAACCGAGAGCAAACCTCATAAAAACCAGCCCTGAGATTGCTGGAGCCACATCTTGTGACTCACTCATATACATGATGGTTGACAGTCAGACTATCACATGAACGGTACATCAAAGTAGGATTAGTAAGTGCACATGCTAACCACTAAGCCGTGGCCACGGACCCATATAAATAATATAAATCAAACTATTATCTTATCGATTGATTGAAAGAGTGATTAAAACAAACTAAAAGAGCTAGAATAAATACATTAAACATATATTTTGACCCTCCGAAAAAAAAAAACATTTGGAGGTTTTGTCACACACATTATAAACTATTGAGGCAAGAGATTGGGACAATCTCCTCATAGGACGGAGGACTTCAAATGAACTTTTTCCGCAATAGATTTTTTCAAGAAAAATAGAATCAACATACTTTTTGCCTAAAAGTGGAATATTGTCAATATTAGCAGAGAAATGAGCTTCACCAATCCCAAGCCTGCTGATTTAAAGTTTGATTGTTTGGTTGATTAGGGTTTAACGCCATACTCCTTGTTTTAAGTTCTTACATTAGTCGTGTTGTGTACTTTAGCACCATGAAGAAGGAGTAACTGACAACATGGAAGACTGCCATTAGTCACGGCCCAGTGAAGAGGGGTCCAGTTACCACGGTCAGGTTGGTTCACATTACCATGGTGATCAACTAGCAGTTTTAAACAACTGAAATGAACAGATACATATACAGGTATTATAATATTACATAAGTATTCAGATTAATTCATTGATTAACTAGTGTTTAACACTGAACTATAGAATACTGTAAGTCACCTCCAATTTCCTCCATAATATGGCTTCTTTAAAAGTAATTTTAAGGACTTAGATACGGTTCCTGAGAAACAATTTTATGTTTTCTGAGAAATCCTGATGTTTTCTAACTGGAAAATGTTTAATCTGTCCACGAACCATTTCTAAGTCCTTAAAATAACTTTTAAAGTAGTCATATTATGGACGAAATTAGAGGTGATTTAGGGTATTTAACTTAAATGTCTGTGGTTTTAAAATTCTGGTGGATTGATTGATTAGTGTTTTATGCCCTGCTTAAGGGTATTTCACTTATATTATGGTGGTGTATTCAAACAATAATTGACTCTAGCGCAACCTAGATGTAAAACGTTTCCATAATGTTGGAAAGTTAATTTTCCTCCAATGCTAAGTAATGACAACATTGCTACTCTTCAAACAAACTGCCCTTAGCCAGAGACCAGTGGGGAAAACTTTGCTTTACACAATTATACAAGCCTAAGGATAAGTTGTTTGTTTGAGGGGTGTTTAATGTCGTACTCAAGGTTATTTCACTTATATGACAACGGGTTGTCGATTTTACATTATTCCTTGCTTAATAACAGTGGAAAACCAGGAAAAAAACCACCCTCGCGATTGCCGGAGCCACATCGTGTGACTCACTCATATACCTGAGGGTCGACAGAATGCCATGAATGGTACATCAAAGTAGGATTAGTAAGCGCACACACTTACCACTAAGCCATGACCGCGGGCCCAAATACATATGGAACAAAAGGATTAAAGTTACCCGTAATGGCCGGCGCCAGCTGCTATATGAAGTGGAGTTATAAGATCTTCTCTCACAGAGTCAACATAAGCATTGTGTTCTAATAGAGCAAGTGTACAAGCTGAAAAATAAAGATTTGCAGAAATCATAGTCCTATTTCTGCCATTTACAGGTTTTAATTTTAAACAAATTTAATCTAAAAGACAGTTAACAGTTCCAGGATATGCCAAGATATACATTAAAATAACCAAGAAGTTTGTTCATCTATTTATCTTAATGTGGCAAAAATAGCTTATTATTTCTGTAATGGTAAACAAAACAACTTATTTACTGGATGGAGTGGAACAAAACAACAATGAACTCAATCTTAGGGTTGCAGAAAATGTGTTGGCTGTGTAAAGCTCAAATTGAGGTCTTATGATAGACAGGTGCAGGATTATAGATCATTGATCATGTGAGCATGATTTATAGATTGGGAGATTTATTGATCCTGTAATCTATATCTCTTGTTCCTATGATCAATTTTTCTTTTTTTGGATTACTTAGATGTGTAGATTTATTGATCCAGTGAGCTGAAGTTATTAACCCAGTGAGCTAAAGGTATTGATCCAGTGAGCTGAAGTTATTAACCCAGTGAGCTAAAGGTATTGATCCAGTGAGCTGAAGTTATTAACCCAG
>JAQQZZ010094842.1:5540-17206 GCA_030265115.1 Mopalia vespertina | reverse complement strand
AATATTGACATATTTAAAATTTTTAACACTTATGTATGTCCTATTCAGTTCATTTTATTTCTCTTTTTGATGTTAACAGCCAAGGTGCTACTGATTGGAGTTGTCCTTAAATATTGTTATACAATAAATCAATTATAAAAATGTCCACGCCACAGCGTAGCTGAAATACCGCTGAATGTGGCGTAAAACACTAACCAATCAATCAATATATAAAAACAAACGCCTTGATTGACTGATTGAATACAGATTGGTTGATTGATTGATCGATTGGTTGATTTATTCATGATTTATTGACTGAGTAATTTTTCGATATTGATTGCTTCATGTTTAATGTTGTACTCCAAGGTAGTTCACGTGTATAACGCCCATGATTGATTGATTGGTGTTGTACGCCCTGCTCAATGTTTTTTTTTCACTTATATGACGGAACGGTACATTGGAGTGCGATTAGTACGCTCACACATTAAGCCAGGGCCGCGGTTCCGTTGTTGATTAGACTATTCTACTGTTGTAATCTCTTCAGTCAATCAATCAATTTATATGCTCAACAACTCAGATGTTCATAGACGCCTTAATAGAGCAGCATATACCGACTTACGTGTACATAAATCATACATCAACACTAGGTTCTTCATTTGAGAGGCTCTTTTTGCGATCTTAATTTGAGTCCATTAAACATGCATCGAGTAAGCAAGGTCATTGTGTTGACTTTAATTGCATTTCCGTCCGTGTAATCGAATTGGATTTTTCTGCCCTTTATCTGTCCGCCCTTATTGCGGTTAGATTCTTCTACTGTCAAGATCTCTTCGCCGTGATAAACAGCACCATCGAGGCTACACCTCTTCAAGAGCTCCTTCCGCGAAGCCTTGCATGTTAAGTATTCCAAAAAAGTGTGTAAAAGGAAATGAAAAGTCGATTGTTTTGACATTGATTTCGCCATCCAAAAGAAGGCTGTGCTTGTAACAGTTAATTGGAAATAGCTCATGAAGATAATGCAAGACACTATACACGATGTTTGTTATTCCTTTTAAGGCTGGACAACCCGTTCGAGGTCAAAACTGTTAATTTTTTTATTTGTTGTTTAAAAGAACATTTACTTCCTTGTCCTGCATTTTGTGAAAAAAGTAATATAAAAATTCCAGATAGAAGTTATTTAATTTACAGTTCGAAAAATTTGATTCAATTCTTTGCAAGTGTAGACTACAGCTGAATGGGTTTTACACGATTTCTAGCACTTCATTTTTTGTCGAAATTTAATTTCTCAACTCTGTTTTCTCGAAACCCCATTTGAGTCACACCCTTGAAATTCGGCATGCTACTTAGTGACATAATAATCTAGTAAATTGTATCTCAATATGTTTTAAGTGGACTTACTTTTTAAATTTCTCATCTTTTAATGCAGAAAGTCCAAATTTCATAAATAATTTGAGGGAAATTGCTATAAAGATAGAACTAGCTAAACAATATATAGCATTAATGTATGTTGCTTCATATGATGTTATATTTTTATTCAGAGAATATTCTTGTGTGAAAATAAAAGGAAAAGTATAATGAATTTACCATCTTCAGTGAAGCATCATTTTGTTGCTTTTATGCAATATTAATACAATTGTACTTTTATTTGCTCCCATTGCAAGAATTTTGGCCAACATACATTCGTACTTATTTATTTCACTTAAATCGATCAAATATTGTATCAACAATTTGGTTGGATTTTGACGTCATCAGCTCAGGCCACAGACGTTTACATATATGGGCTACATGTTTGTTTGATTTAGGTTTACATCGTACTCAAGGGTATCTCGCTTATATCACGACGGATTTGCCACTTCACACTGTATCTTGTGTATACAAGAAAACTTGTCAACCTTGCCGTTTTTGTGCATATTTATTGCCGCCAAATAGAGGCTGTGGGAGAGAAGTATCTATTTGTTGGCATGGATGGTTTTATTTCACATATGTACATAATACTTCCTCTCGCCTTTTTGTTTTACATAAGTGAAAAAGATTACCACATACGTAAATCAAACGTTTATTTTACACATGTCGAATCCTTTTTAACAAGTTTTGAATTGTTTTTTCACAGAAGTGTAATTCTTTTCAACATATGTCAAATAAATAATTTATTTCATATATGTGAAATTCCTTTTCACGTATCTGAAAATCTTTTAAAATATGTGAAATTCATTTCAGATATGTGAAATTGATTTTCACTTATGTACAAATCTTTTAATGTTATCTTAATTATGTTAAATTATGTGATTTATTTCACATATGTGAAATAGATTTTCGCATATTCAAAATGAGTAGAATAAAGATATAAGTGATACAACTGCTTGCCATACTTCACGATCTACATATTTCCAATAGAGTTTTTTTAATAACCGTGTTAATATTCTATTAAAAAAAACCCTGTCCAGTAGTCCGAATCGTCGCCCAAACTCGTCGAGCACAGCCTAGAACAGTGTGAGCGGATATATTTTTATTCCAGAGAAAGAAACTGTTGCATGCCTCCACCCGGACAATTTTGAATGTAGTGATATTCGGTAAATTACCGAAAATTGTGCGTTCGTCGCCAGGCAAACCACAGCTGTATGAATACACTGGGACTATGATATGCCATTTAGCTGTAGATCAATGCAACGAATGTTTGAACAAATTAATATATTCATAAATCAAAAAAACTGTTCCATTTTATATTGACCCACATTACACATTTCAACTTTTTTCGAGTTTTTTCGAATTTGACAAAAATTAAACCTCCGCCACGTGACTTCCTGGTAAGATAGTGATGGCGCAGGTTTACCCAAAGCTGCAGTCGGTTTTTGTTTGTGTTGTTTATTTGTGTAGCTTCTGGAACGAATAGTGCTCAATTTGGGAATTGTATGCTCCATCCTTCTAAAATTCATCAAGCAATTGTAAAAAAAATCTACATGCTTCTTGATGTTTACAAAATGCGAAACGCACTGGCACAAGGTTGCTAAATCAGTGTCTTTACATAGAACTGTTATAAACTGTATAACACATATCATGCTCGCAATTCAATAGCAATTTCACAGTTTATACATTTTGAGCTGGGATGATAACACGTGATATCAAGTTGATGAATACAGTATTTAAGAGATAATGAAGCGATTGTCATCATTGGGGAGCGACAGCGGCGATTATTAGAGAAGATAACTAAAATTAAAAAATACTCAATAGCAGTCATTAATGTTAGAGCAGATATTCAATTGATTTGGGTTTGACGTCGTGGTTTATATGACGACGGATTATCCACCTCACACTGTTCCTTGCATAATAACGGTTCAAAACCGGGAGTAGACCTCGTAAAAACCAACCCCGCGATTTCCGGAACCACATTGTGTGACTCACTCATATACCTGATGGTCGACAGACGGACTTGATCCCGTGAACACTACAATATATTCTGTATTACAAATTAAATGCAATTCGCAAACATCGACATAAGATAAATTGAACCCCTCAGAGCAATAGTGGTCTAAGTGCCGTTTAGGTCATTTTGAGTAAACGGCTCTCAAAGTTGAAAAGAGCTAGCTAAGTAAATTATAGTCAAAAATATAGTATGCTATACAGTGAGCAATTGGACTTGTACCACTATTGCTTTCAGTCAGGAAATAGAAACTATTCAGCTACCAGAATCTACCAATAACTCTAAAAAAATGCAAAATGGCACTTAGACCACTAATGCTCTGAGGTACTCAATTATTATGACAGGAATAAGAAACAAAAAAAATTAATAACAAATCGTGATATAAGTGTAGCTATTCTTTTTTAAGCGATGTAAGCTAAATTGCTCATTTTAAGGTGATATTACTCGCACTTGTGTCTTGCGGCCGTAGCTTAGGGATTAGCGTGTGCGGCTCTAGCAATTGCGGGGTGGTTTTTATCAGATTTCCTCCCGGTTTTCCACGGTAATTAGGCAAGAAATTGATTGAAATAGACAATCTGTCTTCATATGAATCAAATACCCTTGAATAGAGTGTTGAACCGTAATCAAAGCATGCACTTGCCTCCGTTTGTACGCTAACAATTTCCAGCGCTTAGTTTCTTAGATAACAGAGGTCTAAATGCAGATCTTTTCATTTCCTTGTTTACTGTGTCTTTATGTCCGCTTCACTGGCCATTACAAACTAATTGATGTTGTAAATTCCACCTTTAATAACATTAAATTGGTGGAGAAACGATCATTTTAGGAGATTTGTATTCGGTCTGATTTTACATAAGATATTCCAAGATGCACGAGTTATAATTACATTGCCCCTTTTCCTACACAGTTGTCCAAATATGGCTTCGGAACAATTTCCGTGAAATCGATTTTGGTTTTATTCTGTGTTTCTGTGGCTACAACCGTCACAAAAAATTTAGCGAGATTGTTTCTTTAATGACGATTCCATTACACACATTGCATCTGGATAATGGACTCCGAGACTTTTTCCATTCTACGTGTCTTTTGTGTGACAGACTGAACTCAGAGTGACGTTTGATAGCGCCCCGGAAATTGCACAAATAACCATCCAATTTATTTATACGATGTTATTGAGAAACACTTCACTCCCAGTGTATTATTTCTAACACATCCAGGTGCTCGTTCCACGCAGCGATCTTAGCCTAAGTTCACCTTAATTGTCACGGCGACCAGTACTGAATGTATTGTGTGGTCATGGTCATTGAGGTCAACTTAGGCCAATATCGCTTTGTGGAACTATACCAAGGTGTTGTTTGAGATAAAACCCCTGGACCAACACACGATAACATGGACTGGAAGACTGCCAATATGGCACCATCATTGTAACATCTTATCAATTCACTCATACCAATTAGCTTAATTCGAATGCACACATAAATGGCGACAAGTATTAGAGGTGTATATTTCTCCATGGGGTTTCGCTTCTTGGTGCCCCTGGTGCACTCAGGGTTAAGGAGCAACACCAGGTCCGATATGTTTGTGACGTCTTTGTATTGCGTGATTTCTTCTTCCATTTGGCTAGCACGCCGTCATATCAGTGGCGTAACCTTAAGTACGGAGGTGAACCATAACCAAACAAATTAACAATTAGCTGAATTCAAATGTATATATTTATGGCGACCAAACAAGTATTACAGGTGGTTATGTCCCTTACCTCTTGTTGTGTCGTGTACTACATTGGTAAATTAGAGTGAGCTCCCTTGATGGAATTATTTTGTTTTGCATGTTAATTAAAGGGAAAGACAACTGCTTTTCGACCTAAACTTATTATTTTAATTGCATATTTTCAAAGAGAGCATATGTATAGCACTTGCAATCGAATTAGCATAGCCGTTAATTAGTTAATTTAAAAAGCGGAACTGACGTCATTGTTCGAAAACCCGGTAGTTATATCATCTAGTTGTGGCTGTCCCCTATTGCCTGCACTGGTGGATGCTTTCATATCAAGCCGAAAGTGAGGGTTCCGTCCCCATGCGAAACACCAACAACAAACCGCTTGCACATATCAACCTGGTGCTAAAAACCGGATTTTTTAAAACCGCATGTCCGCTGAAAACATGCTAAACGTATGTGTTACTCAAAGAGCTATTTTAATATGTAAACAGATTAACAGATAACCAAGCTTGTGTATACGCCGTGTTGTTATAGATGACTTCCAATGCACCCATAAGCAAACGGACACTCTGATGACCGGCCGTGTTTTCGAACATTGACGTCAGTCCAGCCTGTTAAATTAACTAATTAACGGCTATGCATACTCGAATGCAAGTGCAATACAGGTGTTTGTCTTTGAAAATATGCAATAAAAATAATAAGTTTAGGTCGAAAAACAGTTGTCTTTCACTTCAAGTTGTTGTACAATGATGAAACACATTTCAACCTGTCATTCTGGACACTTCTGCTTTAGCCTATTTAATTGGTTGCATTGATCCACGGTGAACCTTTCGATTTGAACCGAATAAAGCAGTTATTTGGTCTCACAGTGGCCGTTTTATCCTATGCATGCTTTCTCCTACTCGGTTAAAACGTAAAATTTAAAGGTCTTTAACAGTTTGTTAGAGTGTTTTCAGAAAAGACAAAAGAATAAGCGAGATTGTTGGTATGATGACCAGGAGTAGAGATTTCATTGGTTGATTCATTCATGTATTCATATTTACATTTTGTTGTTAAACGAAGGCAAACTCATCAGTGATATGCATTATTACACATATTTATTTGCTTTTGGGGAAATGCAAAGCTTCGCCAGTTGGAGTATCTATCACTGGCAACTACCCTTTTTTTTTTTTTTTTTTAAATTAGACACACTCTTTGACCGTGTCCAGTTTTTGTGATGGCGCCTTTATTCAAACATGGCGGCGCCTATGATACACTATGCGGTAGTGGTTAAGCTGTGTGATTTTTGTCGGGTCCCGATTACCTTGATATGCGCAATGGGATTCCATGACGATTATCGTGTGTTCAGGACCATTTTAATGTAGGGATATCCGCTAAAACGGCGTTAATTGTGCGGACGTAGCCAGACAAAATAGGCCTACAGCTGTGTAAATACACCGGGACTTTGCTATGATGTCATTCAGCTGTATATCAATGCCATTCCGTTTTTAAAGATACTAATAAGTTTTAAAATTTTCAAATCAAAATTTGTTCCCATTATAGGTTGACCCACATTACACCTTTTCAAATTTTTAAGCTGCTGGATTTTTGGTAACTGGCTAAAAGTAAGTCGCCCTATGGTGACTGCCTGGTTAGATAGTGATGGCGCGGTTTCATCCCAAATGTCCCAGTCTGCGTTAGAAAGCTAGATGATGGTTACAAAATGTGACCAAGTCATGGAGATATGATGGCGACGGTTTTAATCATCTGGTGAAGTTTGTCGATGTGCCACATTATTTTCAATGATCATGCTCTTTAATTTTAGTTGAGAAGGAAAGCCGCTTCAAATAATTGAGGGAATGTATCTTATCTGTACAAGTAGAGCTCAATTACGTCGTATCGTTAAAATCGAACACAATATTACGTCAATGATGCGCGCGAAAAAGGGAATCTACTGCTACTGACAATGGGCACTTGGAAATGTGCCAATTTATTATTTGTATCTGGTAACAAAATGGAGGATAAAACAATAGCACAATAGGAGCGTGTTTATGGTGATCGGGGTATAAGGGTATCAACACCAGACATCAGATTTTACAGTTGGGAAAGCAATCAAAAACCAAGTGATCGGATCATCCTTATCAAAATGTTAACTTGTTTTTTTGAGTTAATATCATATCATCAATAACAAAGTGATGCATGCTTAGCCTTCTAAGAAAATATGAAAATAAAAATGATAATAGTGTCTATTTTTCTGATATTAATTTCGCCATCCAATAGAAGGCTATTCTTGTAACAGCCAACTGGAAATATCACGGCATGTAATAATGGGATACACTCACTATATATCATGTTTGGTTTTCTTTTAAGACATGTGAGGATGCGACAGTCTGCGAGGCGTGTTTTGCCTCAGATCGTAAACAATCTGTTACAGTACTTACCCCAATAGAGATAGGATATCAGATACTTTTAATGACGATAATCACAAACTAGTCGTGCTATGCGAATTTTTAGAAAGGTTATTTATTGCTTAAGGAAGTGTTCGTCTTTCGACAGATGTACAATAAGGGTAAGTCGGCATCCTGTTTTGTCGAATTTCCTCCAAGCTGCTTGTATAGCGTATAACACCAACAGTGGCTGCTACAAGGAGGGGCTTATGGTGGCTTCAGATTTATTTTGGCTCTATTTCTAAAACATTTTCAAACTTGGCAAATCTTTGTTTTAAAGTTGTAATACAGTAAACACTCGCAAGCGTATACTAATGCGAAGAATGTGTAGACCTATTGCTATAGGGTAGGTATGTACGTCGTTTGAGCGATATACAATCAAGGGGAATAACTCGAGTCGGCATTCTGTTTTGTCGAATTTGGTTTAAGCTGTAGAATTGAACGGAAACCTTACAACACCCAAGCACAAATGCAGCTCCAAGGAAGGCTAAGGTTGGCTTCAGCCCCCCCCCCCCCCACCGAATTTAGGCAAAGTTCCACCATCATCACCCCCTCGTCAAACTTTTGGGAAACTTGTACAATGAAAATATTGTATCCGAAATTCAAATACATGAAAACGAATTTTTAATAAATACTGTTATATTTTATAGATTTATTTGCATGCAAAGGTGTACTTTAATAGTGGAAGGGGAGAGGAAAGCAATTAGAACTTACTCACTTTAGGTTTGGCTCTATTTCTAAAAAAACTTCTAAGTTTTTTGCACCCTCGGCGCAAACAGTATTCAACATTTTAGGAAACCTGTGTTCATGCTAAATAAAGTTTCAATTTATCAGTATATCGTAATGCGGCTAATGCTCATAGCATTCTGGTATATTATATACATACCACATTGGCAGCTTAGTCTGTTTTAATATGTTTCACATATGTTCAGCAGAGAGGGGGGATTCAATCTTTTGTTTTTCAGCATAATTAAATTTCCCATCCCATTATTCCTAGGCTCTTACAAATATATATTACATTACAGTAACTGAGTGGCTCATTTAAGTTTATATGTATAGCAAAAACCTGCTAAAGTCCCTAAGCCAATTTAATAGCAATATTAAATTGTTACATATTTGGTTTAATACACAAATTACACAAATTACTTCATTCACCACTGGAACTACATCCCAACATGTGACAAAACGGAGCCAAAATCTGCTATGATAATCCCATTAATCTTCAGAACTTTGTTATGACTGCAATATGATAATATTGTCACTATCATAAACTTCGAATGTTTAACTTATTTTAAAAAGGATAAACAAAAAATGTGTCCATTTTAAGCCCAAGATGTTCAGCAAACCCTTAACGGTTAAAATTGGCAATATATAAAGTATTACAACCAAGTCGACGAAATGGCATCGGTTTATTGGAAACAGTGCGCGCAAATCTGTAACAGACAAGCTAAGCTTCGTCCACAACACTAACACACGTTGTTGGGACACAGTATGAATTCTTTCCAAAGGTGGCTTCTTTTCTTCCACATTGTTCTTGTCGTCCACATCTAACGCACTGGTTTTTGTTCAGGCTTCCACATTGACAACCATTGTTCTGACAACATGCGCAGTCATTCCGAGTCGTGTCCCAGTGACATGGACATCCGCTTCCGGTCTTAGTCCACGAGTCCATTGACTTTGAAATGGCATTTAACGATGCTGAAAGAAAATAGACAGGCGTAAGTTCTATCATTTTTCTGATAATAAACTTTTAAGTAGCACTCAGTCTTATAAGTATGTCATTTGAATTTATACAAGTTTATTCCTCTGGCTATATGTTGGCGAAACGTTAACTGTAAAAGGTGCCAAGTGATCTAACGTCTGCAAAAATATTGTTTGGTTAACCATTTCATTTCATATCTTAATCAGAAATTCGTCTAAAACCTTCCATTGAGGTATCCAGAATGCACTCGTTTCCGTTGTCAAAATGAAACAATAATGGGAAAAGTTGTGAACCATAGTCTCACTGCACAAATCTATTCAGATAACTTACGGACGCCCCATTGTGAACCATAACCACATTGTACACATCGATTAAGTTAACTTACCGACCACACATTGTGATTCATAACCACATTGTACACATCGATTAAGTTAACTTACCGACCACACATGGTTATTCATAACAACATTGTACACATCGATTAAGTTAACTTACGGACCCCGCATTGTGAACCATAACCACATTCTACACATTGATGACGGTTGTTTCCGGGACACTGGCAACCCCCAGACTGACAGCATGCACAGTCCATTTGTGTGTTGTCATAGTAACACATGCATCCGGTCACGTTAGCTGTCCACACATCGTCTTTTAACGCTGGGTAAAAAAATAAAAAAGATATATATTGTACCAATGAAATTGAAAGATTGTGGGAACTGTTGTCGTAGAAACAGTTGTCAAATGAGCAGTTGTCACAAGAGGCGTTGTTGTGGGAGCAGTTATCGAGAGAGCAGTATTCGTGAGAGCGGTTGCCGTGGAGCAGTTGTCGTGAAGTCATTGTCGTTGAAGTTATCGCCATCGGATCACTCGACGTTGGTGTTATAAATGGAGAAGTAATCGTGTAACAGAGAACGGAGATAAAATATACTTATTTGATCACTATCTACACGGAAACATTAAGATAAAGCCAGTTTGCGCATAATTGTTTTTTAATTTATTTGCAAAACCATTGCGAAACGGATGTTTCCTCTGCTGGGTAACACGCTATAACTTGTATGCCAGCCGGCCAGTAAACTGGTCAACGAAATTATTTGAACATAAATAAGTTTCACCGAATTTAGACCACTTTGATTTATCGGTTGGTTCGGATTGCATCTTACCTTCCGTAAGTAGAGGGTCGTCGTGTCCTGCAAACATAAAAATTCAAATTAAATCTATTCAAAGTAGTGAGAATACTACGGCAGCGTAGAAGGGTCACGGTGTGATATTTTCTGGCCGATTAAATAGTCTCTCAGATAAGCAACTTAGCTACATAGCGAGCTAAAACTTTCAGATTTAAAAAAAAGTATGCAATAAACACACAATAAGATTAAAAATGGCATTTGAAGTCATAGTTTACCGAATTAGTTTTACATTGCAAAAATGATCCAAAACGCGTCTGCGGCTATATAGAACTCGAGAGCTTCCGGGGCCTATTTAGCGGGACCCTTTGCCTCACTGGTACCGCTTCTGTGGGTCGGCAACTTAATAAGGATCCCTACAAATAACTGATCTGCTAGAAAAAGCTTCTCAGACAATAACATTGCCACAAAGCGAGCTAACAATTTGAGTCTTTCAAAAAATAAAAAAAACAATTCAACAATTATATTAAAAGTCATAGTTAACTATATTAGTTGATATATATGCCGAAAATAGCATAGAACGCGTCTGTGGCTGTGTTGAACTCGAGAGCTTCCGGTGCCTAGGGGGCACCTTTACCCCAAAGGGGCTCCGTACCATTGAGACCGTCTATGTGTATGAAAAGATACCCCCGCCTTATTTTAAGAATGAAATAAGATATTTAAGCGACTATCAATTTTATCGCCCCGGATCTATGTTCCATGCCAATCGAGCCTCAGATGCATGTATACTTACGGCGGTATCCTAAGACGTCGACACGCATTGCTGGTGTGCCCTGCCAGCTTTTCGGATGAAACCGGATGAACTGAGCTTGAGGCGGGTTACCATAGTAACGATGCAAGCAATGATGAACCCATGAAGTGCCATCAGCATTTCCATTGAAAATCTAAAACATTGAATAGCCAAAAGCTACAGTTAAAATACTGAGAAATTTGTTCATTCGTGTTACTTCTCATCACCTTACACAGTTCTATTAGCCCTTTGGGGTTGAAGTAAACACCAAACTGTCTCTCAATAATGTCAGAAATTGCAGACCATTTGGCATTGTGTTGGGTGTCCACCATGGAAATACGGAGTACAAGAAGAGTTTTTAATTTGAACCCTGGAAACAATTACGTCAGGGAGATGACGAATAGGGGCTTTGGGACTGTCTGGTCGATTATGCGGGGTTTTTTGTAAAAACAGATTAGATGGAAGCAATATTTTGCTGCATGTTTGTACCTGCTTCTTGTTTAAAATGAATAAATACTTTGGC
>JAQQZZ010094831.1:0-17206 GCA_030265115.1 Mopalia vespertina | reverse complement strand
AGGTCCTCCTAAATTAAGTTTGCATAACCATGGGGAAACCCCGTTCTGACTGTTCTCCCCAACAGCACAGGCCTGAGAACTGTGGACACCCCACCCCATCTGCCTAAGCCCTTGCAGTAAAACACCACATAAAAATAGTTTTGTTTAACACATTGCCAATACATACGAGTCGGGTCAGTGGTCACATGTGTACTGTTGATCAAAAATATGTCTGTGTCAATATTGATATTTGATAGTGATCAAGATTTATATCAGGTATGTAAAACATGAACTTGTAGGAAAAACTGTTGGAAACAAATGAATATCTTGTTTTTTTATAACATATTTATCAATCCGTTAAATCATGTAAATGGTCATAACTTTCTCTCGAGATGTCTGTAGGTTACCTATAAGTTGCCATAATAACTCAAGATAAAGATCTAATTAGAAACTTGTCTTTAGGAGTTTATCTAGAACATGATATGATTCATTGATTTTAATTTATCAACATCCTTGTGCCAATGTGATTATTTTTTAGAAATATACGACACTATATGTAATTCCAGCTTAGGAACTGTAATAACTTGATATGCATACAAAGTTATGACTAACTGACTATGGCCGTAGATAGAGTTAGATGGATTGGTGTTTCAAGTTGTACTTAAGAAGTTAAGAGTATTTCTTTCATATATGATTTTTTTGTTTTGTTGTTTAATATTGGTGTAAACACCACCTAGATAATCATTGTTTTTTTGTTTGTTTGAATGGGGTTTAGAGCACCAGGTCAACAGGAGGCTCCCTCCAATGCAAGGGCTTAGGCAGAGGGGTGTCCACCTGTCCGTTGGACACGCTGAAATGAACTATTGCCTTATTTGATCACCCTGTTTTAAGAAAGTTTAACATGTAGGAGATAGGGTAAACATTGGACACCCAGTAACTTAAACAGTGAAGCAAAATGACCATTTTGGACACCATTCATTTGATTTCTGGCTAAGCTCCTGGGGACATGACATATGAATGAGGCTTCTTGAGTATTGGTCACTAATAGATTAGAGTAAAATGCAGCGTTCTATTACAGGACTTGCCATTTTCACCACTAGTCTATGATGTTTAGTACATTGTTTCAGCATATCAACCCCTAACAAGGCAGCCATGTAATTTCATTATCACTTGTTCCATAGTAAAGATATCTTTGATATGAACAGCTGTCAAAACATACATACATGTGTATAAACCTACCAGTATAGTAATATGTAGCACATGTACTCTGTATTCAATTCAAATGTAACACTAATTTCCCAAAAAACTAAAATTATACCCCTTCATCAATGTGATTAAAATCAGGTATACATGTACACAACTCCACATGTTTTGTTTGTCGCAATAAAAATCGGAAACTTCATTAAAATACATGTAGCTCAGACTGTCCCTGTTGGCCACTAAAAACATTTACTTCTCTTACATTTACATGTACAAACCAGTTCTTCAGGCATGTGCTGTAATCATTTCTGGCAGAACCTTAAAATCAGTCCTCTAAAATTTTGTGAGATATTAACCTAACATTTGCATTTTCCCCTGGTTTGCTGATTTTTTAAATACATAAATGTGCCTTTGTGGAAAATACAATCTTCATTGAAAATGGGAATTTATGGGATGGCAAAATTTGTCAAAATCAGTGGCAAAATGCAAATATAGAATAAAAGATTGAAAACAATTTGGGAAACCTATAAATCGGTCCTCCTAAATTAAGTTTGCATAACCATGGGGAAACCCAATTCTGTCCGTTACTCTCCAACAGCACAGGCCTGAGTTTTGGGAAATTGCTCTGTAATTGGTCAATTTTATAAACCAATGGACACCATTTGGTAGGCATTGGTGCAGATCTTTAAAACTGCCAAAAACAAAACACAGTATTAAAGACAAATACCAATAACATATATTATATTATATTCTGTATGAAAATCTATAAATCATGAAGAAGATAAATGACATGTAACAAATATAATTACATCATTTTTCAAACTATTTTCTTTAAGCTGCACAAAAAGCATGTGGAGTCATAATATTAATCTGCATTTGCCTCAAATTGTATTAAGGCTTATAAGGAGTTGATATCATTTGACAAATACTGGTATAAAGTTTTTCAAAATTTGAAACATGATTTTGTACAACTTGTTTTTTACACAGCAATTTAAGTGAAGTGGTAGAAACAGATTCATGAACTGTCAGAGACTTTAAAAGCCCTTAAAACTGCTATACCGTCCACAGAATTCTTATATTTCTACTGAAATTCAAACATTGCAATATTTATTTAATTGGAGATTCACACTGTACTTAGGGTTATTTCACTCTGACATGTGTTGGTGTACCAGCACAATTGGCGGAGGAAACCACACTCAACATTACTGGCAACCAACAATGATAAGACAGGACAATAGCACTCCTATAGATCCTGTCCAATATCCAACAAGTGGCAGTTACTGTTTAGCGATAACCAGGCCAAGTCAGTTGTTTCTCTTTATCCTTTATATGCATTTAAGAAAGATATAATTTGAAGTCTGGGTTGATGCAGAATCCGTTTTACAACCTTCTGACTGTGAATCAGATCTTGCCTTAGTAGCCTTAATCACAGCTATCCACCCAGCAATGCAATGAATGCATAGACATTTTATTTCTACTAATGTTTAATACATAGACTTATCATTCCAAATTGACAAGTTGAGATAACCTCAGCATCCTTGATTTGATCAATGATGCAGGCTATTTGAGGCACCCCCCTGTTGCATTGGTGCTCTCCAAATTATGTGCAACACAAAGCTCGTCTGTTTGGGTGTCTCTTGATTTCTGTCTTGCCAGTGTTCGTTTCTAGTGACATAGAGAGTAGTTTCCTTCACCTGTTGTGCTGGTTCATCATCGTATGAGTGAAATAACATTTAAGGAAGGGAAAACAAATCTTTATTGCTTACATTAAACTTTGTTCATCAACATGAGGATGCCTACTTTATATTCAACTAAAATGTAGACCAAGTAAACAGAGTCTCATCAGATTGTTGCTGGGCTACTAGGCCTTATTATATGTAACGTCAGTAGTAAACACACTTAACGTAAAGCTAGAAACACAAAAAAAAAAGGTAAAGAAAAGATAGTTCTTTGAAGTACATTTTTGTGGCGGACGACTACATGTATGTAAATATGCTTCAAGGCTGATGCTTTTAATCCACAGTTTATATTGGGAGCATAATGTTATGGTTAAAATCATAGATTTTCCAAAGGAGATACACTTTTTAAGTATACATATCCGCACACAAATTCAAACCATAGAGGTTATCAATTGCTGATGTATTTAACCATACTGCATGAAACTTATGGGAAGATTTGTAAATAGCCTTGACGTTTTAAACAGTACTATTCCAAGTGTGATATTTATTACAGAGGGTGTGTTCTTTTCTATTGTTCCCCCCCCTCTCTCTTTTAAATAATATTGCATCAAACCCTACTCAAACAAGTGATCATTGACACCCTCTGGCTATTAGGGGCAGTATGTTTAAACTTCTGATCAAATTCACTGAACACTGGATTCAAGATTTCATCATGCTTAAGGGTAAATCATTGTATCCTGGCAACTCTAGAATAGTGCCCAAACTATTTAGCAGGCCACCGGAGAATGTTTTCTATTGTACTGGTGTCCTTACTCTCCAGCTAAGGGACAATGCAAAGGTTATCTGCTGTTGTGTCTAACAATTTGAAACTAGTGATACTTTGTTTTGGTACATCATGTTTTGTTTAATATACTTATCTTGTTTGTTGACATTTTTTAGGATTGCAACCTTCACTTTATGGTCTTGCAAACCTTCAAATTAGTGATTTAACTTAAATATGTCATAAAATCCCAATTAGGCAAACAAACCAGCCTAATATATATAATTTTTCATCCCCCAAAAAGTGTTACAATACATCAGAATTTTTTTTATTCTTTCTGTTAAGGTCATGGTCACATTTTTTGTGTCAGACATGTTTCAATTCAAAGCATGACTGCAAAACCTCTCAAGGTATCTTCACAAAATGTGTCACATTGGCACATAGTATTATTTTGGTTGTGAACTGGTACCTTTTCAAAGCAATAGATTTTCATTAATTTAATTTTTCATAGATGAATTCCATAGTATATAGCTTACATACTTTTGGGTAACTCTTGTTACTTTTTCGGGCATATAATCATAACATTTCTGTTTTCTTCATAAAATATGCTATACACATTAAGTTGAACAGGCATATTTTACTGCATGCATTAGGAAAATATTAAATAAAGAAATTGGTTCTGTCTGCCCATCCATCACATGTCCGAAGCGTAACTACAAAACTACTTTAAGATGCCTTATTTTACAGTAAATTTGTTAGTATTGCATTAACTTATGTAAGAGAAGTTGCTGTTGGGATATAGAAAACATTTTCTTCTTTTTAGTTGAACAGATGTGAACATGCGATTATAGATTACAGCAATGAAAACACAAACAGGTCATCAAACTTTACAACTCTTTATTTCAACCAGTTAACAGACAGACGTTTTATATTGGCTTAATGTGTACCACTAGAGATAACTGTTGATCAGATAGCAATTTTTTATCACGTTGTCATTATCAGAGTAAAACTATTTTTGCTAGTGACTAGTGTTTAATAATAGGTCAGTTATTATAGTTTAAATTACATGCTCAGCTGATATCTGTTTGTATTATATAATAAGATATATCAAGTGTAGTTGCTAAAATCCTTGCCTCAGTACTCTAGCTGTTAGATACTCTGAATTTCTTTTGGTCACATTAAGCACACAATATGACCATGACTTGTCCATTGAAGTGACATGTACATCCTTATGGTGACCTGAGGCCATCCGTAATAATTTATTTGTTTCCTGTAACTCTACCTACCCAAGAAATTCAAGGCAATTAAAAAGATAATGGTCTGTATTTTTTGTATTTTTTTGTATTTTTATTTTTTGTGCGTTTTTTCAGGAAATGAGGGACTACTTTTCATGAATTAGAAAAAGAAAAACCTAACCCAAAAAGCATGTGTTATGTTGTTTTTTCAATGAAAATTGAATACACTGTCAATAAATAAGTGAAGTAGCACACAGCAAGGCCTAAAATAACAAGTACATGTATACATTTTTTTATTCAGATATTCAAAAGTATTTTTTATGTTACTAGTTAAAAATGAGAAATAATAAAAAATAAAAGAGCCTACCTACCTACCCACTTTTTTATATTCTTGATACAGGAAACAAATATATTATTTTGGACGGCCTGACCTACGTGAGTCACATAAAACATGTTTAAACTTATTCTAATCCTAACACTTACCACAGGGTTAGCTACAGAATGTACATACAATTGACATGCGCTTGATTCACCTTGGTTCATTATCTGTATCCTATCTGAGTTATGTTAAATTAAAGCTGCCTGGCAAAATGTTTTGGACTATTTCTAACTAAGTATAAAACTTTGATTTATTTTTTTCACACACCTCAAAATCACATGGAATCATTATGACCAAAATCTAGTGGCTGGACTTTGGTTAGAAATTGTAATGTTAACTTTGTGAACTTAACACTATTTTGATGTCACTGTTTGATCTTAAATTGGACTTTGAACTGAACTGTTTTTGCCCAGATATGGCAGTATTTAGAATGGAAAAAGATTGCCAAGCTTACATCACCATGTAAAAAGTTGGTCAAAGGTCAAGCAGACCATGTTGTTTTGATTAATTGTAGACAGCATGGTGATAAGGAGGTCATCCTGTTTAGCCTTGATACCAGGGACAAATTTTGTAAAGCATGTCAGACTGTCAGTACATACTTGTAGATAAGATATATCCATTGAAGTCTAAAATGAAATCTCCAAATAAAAAAAACACTTTTAAGTATAAAGGACAGTTTGTTTGAAGAGTAGCAGTGCTGACTTTTTTTTAACACTGGAGGAAGATTAACTTTCCAACAGAATCAAAACACCTCACATTTTATTGTTGTGCTAGTTTCAAATATTGTTGGAATACACCGCCGTCATATAAGTGAAATACCCTTAAACACGGCATAAAACACGGATCAATGAAATCAAATCCAAATATAATAATTATGTGTGATAAACTTAAAATTCTAAACAGCATTGGTCTGGTAATAAAATATGACTATGCTTTGTTAAAAAGTTTAAAAATTAATTGACAGATATTTAACAATGAAACTGTAAACTATAAATATGGTGTACAGCTCCAGTGTAGACTATATACAAGCAAGGAGACACAGAATTTGAGTTTGGTTATCCTTTCAATCATTTATAAGAGCAATATAACCGTATTAAAACTCCACGGTGTATTATTCATTTTATGATTCATATCATCTTAAATTAATAAATTACACCATTTGCTCTAAAAAAATTTAGGATACCTACAAACCAAACAAGTTTGAAACAGTATGATGTTATGTGAACGTGCATCGGAGACCATGCATATCAGCAATGTGACATCGCTCTGTCTTTTAAATATATCATTACTGTGCAAGGACAAAATAGTAATAAATACATTTAGTGTAAAACTATTGTAGGTGAACATTCTGATAGTGTTATCTCATATAGTGTTAAAAATATTATTTATTAAATCATTTATTATTTATATACCATTGAAGTATCAATATTTCCTTCCCACATTAAAGTCATACTTCACTGCCATACTTCACTGCCATATTATAACATTTTTGTTATTACTCTCTGGACTTTGACCCTGTCAGGACTACTTTGTAGTTGTTGTCTGCTCAGTTCAGTGTGGTGGATTCAAAGGAGGACCCAGTCTATATTGTAAAAATACAGATATATCAAATCAAGAAATTGAATTAAAAATGGATTTTTAGTCAGGGTGACAGCTTTTATACAACAGAAGTAGCATTGTTTATCCTCTAAAAATTAACTATACTCTCATCTGTTTATCATCAACATTGTGCTCCTCAAAGAAAAACGAATCACACCTACATGTGTATGTAAGGTCCAAAGCATAAAATAGATCCTCTTGTGATTAGAGGAACAGACAATCTAATTAAAATCAGATCTCAAAAATGCTCCACATGTTTTGTTTGTCGCTATATTGAGATCTAACGCAATCGCTCTACTTTTACTGTTCAATTAGGACAAACTTACTGGGGTTCACAAAAGGTCACAGTTTCAGTTGTCCAATAAAAACACAGATAATACACGGCCATGGTAAACACCAAACTCCGATTTTCTTCTATGTTGCTGTTGTAAGTCGCATGTAAATAGGGGAAAATGCAATTCCACTCAAAGTTTATTATTGAAATGATGTTTGTTGATTGTGCCTGCATGTATCCATTGGTAATGTAAAAATAAGCAGTCGGGGAAACTTCGGTTCGTCGGCTGAAATCTTCGGCTTTTACAAACCCGAATTGAGAATCAGCTCTGTGATTGTTCAATTTAAGAAACCAATCGACATTGTAGGTGGCGTGATTACGTTAGATCTCAATATAGCCACAAACAAAACACGGGGAGCGTTTTTGAGATCTGATTTTAATTAGTTTGGAGGGACAGATAAAGATTATAACAGTCTGACTGAGCAAACATGTATTATATATAAATCTTGTTGTGTAGCAAAACAACTGATCCAAGTTTTAAGACATGTAACAGTGACGGTTTTTATCAAATGTTCATGGATAGGAATCTCAAATGGAGTTGACATTTTCATTGTCATGACCACAGCTGCTAAGACAAAAAATAAAAAGTATATTACACAGTGAAGTTCGAATACCATAAAAAAAAAACTGCTATTGTGGATGGTGGATAGGGTGTAACACACTCTGTGGTTCACATCGCGTGAGTTATGCTTTCCATCCTTTGGACACCCTGAATTGAACAATTGCCTCATTCGAACACCCTGTTTTGAGAAACTTTAACATTTAGGAGATAGGTAACTGTCAAAATTGGACAGATGGGGTGTAACGATACAGTCCCGCCACGATTTGATACGTATCTCGATATTAGCCTCACGATATGATACGTCTATTCTGGATTCAGGCTTGGCAAGCATAAAAAATTCCCCAGGTATTAATGGCAAATCAAAACAGATTGGTTGGTTTGTTTGGTTATTGATTGTTCCGTGAAATAAAGTCATTAGAGGATTCAAATAAATATATATTTTCAATGCCTCCACCTGGATTTAAACTCTGGTCACTGGCTTTCAGAGCCATAATACACAGTTATGTGGTATAGCGGTACAGGGCTATATAATATCTTGTCTTCAGCAAGTATATCGTGATACACAGATGCATTGGCATATCGTTACACCTCTATTGGACACCCAGTTACCTAAAAACTTAATCAAAATGACCATTTTGGACACCATACTTTTGATTTTTGGCTAAACCCCATGTCGGAACAACCTTCAACACTTTCCATAGCGGTACAGTTATCTCGGAGGGGAATGGAACCATTAATATTACACGAAAACGTGTAATGTCAACCGCCAGGTGTTTTGTGGGCATGCTTGGAAATGAACCAAAGTACTTCGCGGATTAATATAAAAAAAATATGCCACTCAAGCCTGTTTCCTGGGTAAAATCAAATCAAAACAAACACTGTTCCTTATGTACTATGACTTGTTGCAAATAATACAGATTTGTCCTCTGTAAGTAATTTAATAATAATGTAGCTCAAATTGCATCGTCATATCAACACAAGAATAGCCTTCAGACATAAACAATAAACATGTGGATAACTCAGTCATATGATGAAAGTAAATCCATGCGAGAAGCCTCCCATGATAGCCACTTTAATGACTTACTCATCGCCCAAGATTATTTACAGTCAGAAATGGTCAAGCGATGTTCTGACATGGCTAAGCCCCTGCTTTCCATCACTCACTTGAGCAATATGTATTATGGTATTCGAACTTCACTTTGTAATACTAATGCTATATCTCATAGCAATAACACATTTAATTTTCTCACCGAAGCAAATTCTTGTCTGTCAAACATGTATAAATAATAAAATAACCCAAAGGTCCTGGGTTTGAATTTCGGTGGAGGCAAGCAAATTTTCATTTATTCAAAATATAAATAATAAAATGGTATATATTGACTATATAGCATTACTTAAATGTACATTTGATCTCATTTTCAAACTTTCAGATATAAAGCCTGGTCATATTCCAGGCTCCGTGAACTTTCCCTTTATGGACATCATGGACCCAGCCAGTAAAACGGTGAAGAATCCAGAGGAGTTAAAACAGCTGTTTGACAAAGCTAACATAGACCTCAACAAACCAATAATAGCATCTTGTGGTTCAGGTAATGTCAACTTTTTAATATTCCATTTCTTCTTATTTGTAGTTCTGTACCACTGTCACATTAGAATGTTGTTCAGATCAACAACAACAAAAATTGAACTCATCTTCAGAATGAAACAGTGGTGAATTTCTGACCTTCCTGCAGATTGTGTGATCTGGGATACATTGCTTAGTGTTTTATTTGGTTAATTGGTATTAGATTTAAACTACCCAAGACTTGGATCAAGGGGTTAATGTATTGCCTATTCTTTGGCATGTGTACCCATTCTTGACATTTTTGCAAAGTTTAAACAGGCCTTTATTGACCTTATCTAGCTATACCGAAATCAAAGTCTAAAACAACAAACTAATAAGTCATCAATATGTGAACATGTGTTACATGTGAACTCACTTTCTGACTTTTTTGTATTCCTGTCATGAAGATTTGTGCTAATATTTCTGTTGTCAAGTCAAAGTAGAACAGGGTGACTTACTTGTATTATCAGATTAAGGTTACGTTTCTTTTATATGTCGCTTGGGTGCCGGACTAGGGGTATATAACTTTATAAACTTCTGTACTATCAATAAATAAACCATTATATGGCTACATATTATTTCTGTCAAACCATTAATATTGCACTATTTACATAAGAAATCATGAATAGCCAAATTTTCCAAGAAAATAGATCGTGTAAAGTCTTAGAAAAAAAACATTTTACTGAAAATTGACCCAGCATCCAACAGGATCTTAAAACAAGTTAAAAAAAAATATTCTTACTTAAACCAGCTTAAAACATCATTGCATTGTAAAAATGATTTTGTTTTTCCTTTTTATGGAATCTGTTGTGCTGTGTTTTGTATTTTGACAGGTGTGACAGCCTGTTGTGTGGTCCTGGCAGCCTCTCTATGTGGGAAAGATGATGTAACTGTGTATGACGGTGCATGGACAGAGTGGTTCCTCACAGCCAAACCAGAACAAATGGTGGACTGTCCTAAAGATTGAGTATCTGAAAACCAAGTGCTGAAAATATACTACACTGTATATTAATACTAAAATCTTCAATAATAACAAATGTATCCGTCTTGAATAAACATAGTGCTGAAGAATATTTATTGAAATTATGCCTATATAAGTTAACAAATATTTTATAAAATATATTTATATATGTCAGCGATTGGCTGCCCCCAATATTTTATAAATTGTATCTGCTATAAGAGGAGGTCAGGCCATGTTGACGATCTATTGTGAATCCTCTATTCGTAATTGAATCTGCAATTTGCTGTTATATCTCTGTTGAACAGTCAGACCCTGTACTATAGTTTCGAAGTTACTAAATAAAAATTACAGATGTGAATAATCTAGTTACAAAATGAGCTATTTTGACCTTTATCTCAAAGAATCATTAGCCATTTTGACATGAAAGAATGTTCAGGTGAATCTCAGTTTGTAGAGCCTGGCCCAGGTGTATCCAAATGTCCTGAGTTCCTGATGGCAGCATACAAGTGTTTTACTTTCTGAGTAAGAATATGTCACGGTTACATGTACATCATATAATAATACCATAATATCTAAAGAGCCTTATTTGTAAAGTCACTGTGAATATATATATCCACTTTCCAAGATCTGTATTCATGCTTTATATATCAACCTATTGCTTGATCATGTAGGGCATCATTTATTCAATATATATAATAATCAAGTAAACATGTAAGCAATTATTTATCACCTTGCTTTTTATTTAATCAGGTGCATATCAAAAATATTGTATGAAAGAATTTGTAACACTGTACCTTACAGTTATATATAAATAACAGCAGGCTTGGTTCTATTTTTTATTTCTGCATTGTATAGAAATAAACTATATTATAGCCATTTTCATTCCCTGGCGTCTTTTTTTTTTACCATTTTTACTGAAATTTTGTTTGAATTTGGTTAACAATCTCATTAAAAGTCTTATTTCACTAAAATGCCGTTTTTACTTTTGCTAAATATGCCAAAGATGTGAAAAAAACTACACAAAAAGTAGATATTAAAATACTCAATTTTGAATCCATGAAGGCAAAAATTACAGGAAAACAAACAGAAAAGAAATTTATATAAGAAGAAAAACATATTATGATCAAAACATACTCTTGAAGGCCAGTCAGTACACATTAGAAAATATATTTTTTAAAGGAAAATACACAAAATGGTGAGAAAAAGTAATTTTTACATAAATTTCATTCAGGGTAGGCAGGCTGGATGAGATAAGTTATCTGCTTTATTTCCAGTATGATTAATCTTTTTGAAAAAAACCCATATATATGGGTAATGTTTGATAATTTTATTATTTGTTTAAATTTGTTAAGTTACCACCTGAAACAAATGCCGCATACTACTACACATTTCTTAACACTTTCATTTATTACCAAACCTTTCCTCTACCAGGAGGTGAAAATGTTAATATTAACTGTTATTTACATTCTCACCTCCTCGTAGATAAGAGGTCTTGTCAAGCTTGGATGCCCCCTTGAATATGTGACGACACCTGTTATTATATGCGGGGTTTTTTTCAGGTGGCAACTTAACAAATTCAACTTAACATAATCTAAAAAAAATTATGGCACTCACTTGTTATATTTCTTTCCCCCCCTTTAAACAAAATAAAACTACTATAAGCATAGTGATTATCTACTAGCCTGACGAGACCACAACACTCAGGTATTCTACAGTCTCAGCACTCTGGCAAATGCATTCCATCACATTGTGAATCTTACCATAATTCAGAACTTATGCTGATGACAACCTCAAATCAATTCACAACCGGTTTATACCAGTTTTATAAAAACTGACACCTTTTTGTATAGGTTACCTAAAGTTCAGGTTGATAAAAGGTATAAATGGTCCTTGACATACAGTGTGTGTGCACCAATCAATTTGGTCTCTCAAAAATGCGTTTCATTAGTTTCTCGACAGTATAATAAAGGATAAAGTGTAGACATAAAGTAAGTGCCTATACGAAAACGGCAAGAGCACCCAATTGTATTTTATTCAAAATTTAGGAAGACTACTCCAGCCTAAAGGGATTTTCGGTTTCTCCAACACACTGTTTTAAAAACTACTTACAAGGGATGAGATATTCCACATTTTCTGAATCTCCTTTCAAAACGTCATCAAAGCGATAAACAATTCTTGTTGGTTCCTTATCTGGCATTTAAGAGTTCTACCGTAGGCCAAACGCCTTGCGTTGTAGTAATATTGTATTGAGAGAGATAGAAGAAGACGGACATGCCCAATTGTGGTATAGATCCAAGCAACAGCAGAACATTTATCATTTTATCATTTAGTTAAAGATCATTTTGAAATCACAGAGAGTGAAAAAAAAAACAAATTCAAATTCTTGCCTGCGAGAGGTAACTAAACAGCAAAATTTGAATGGATCGAAAACATGTTATGCAGGGCCGGAAATAACTGGAGATTAATATCTATTCAGACTTGTCTGAGAGTTTATCTAGAACATGAGATGATTCATCGGTTTTAAATAATCGACATCCATCTGCCAGTGTGATTAATTTTTAGATATATAAATATATATTTCGACCATCTTTCGTAAGAAATTCCAACCATCTCCAGCGACAAAAGTATGGATCTGCATAAATGTCTTAAATATCAACACCACGGCATTTTCAGTTGAGTTTGGTTCAGAATCACATTTTGTCTAGACGACTTTATTTAGATGTACAGTCGTAGTACCTTATATGGCGTTCATGTGGTCAAAGTCCATGTGATGCATGGTGTCACACATGTACTCGGATCGTACACAGTATAAATCGTTTAACAGACGCTTCGTTCCACAGAACCTGGTTGAACCAGATCGATATATATCTACAGGGACACCAATACTTTATACATAGGTGAGGTGACTATTACATTTTGTCTGTATTAATAAATCTCCAGGGACAAATATAGGCCTTATATACATAGGTGAGGTGATTATTATATACTTTTTCTTCAAACATTTTCATTGCAGTTGTTTCTCTTTTCAATCGTTTATCACTGCTGTTTCTTAGCTTTAAAATGTTGTACCTATACTGACTACTAAATCAATGGTTATGTTTTTCATTGACATTCCTTTTTATTTTTTGGTCGTAATTTCTACCCAATTGCCAGGACTGAATTTTTTTTTAATTTGTTCTATTTCTGTATACAATTGAGACTTTAAAAAACCCACAGTATTCAATACTTAAGAAAAGTATGTTCATGCATGGTCATTGAGAATTAAATTATCGCCGATATAGTTTGATGTTCGCAACATAACATATATATACTTACATCTTTGGCAGCCAAGTTAGATCTCATGTATGGTTTAAACCTGCTGGGCAGATATTGGAAAATCACTTTTGTTTTTTTTAGCCATATAAACCGTATTTATCCATTCCATTAATAACGTAAAAAGGCACAGGCGAAATGGTATATTTATACCAGGCTCTGACCAATATAAAGTTGATTTCCATATAGCTCGAAACAAACGTTCCTGAAGAACAAGCATGCAGCAAAGAAGTCAATAGGCAATATTGCCTTTCGCTAAAAAAAAAAAGAATACAGATATATAAACACAATACAAAATGTACTTGCAGTAATACAAATAGTATGATAGCAGTAGAAATAAACTATATCATAAATGCGCCTTTCGGACATATAAGGCTTTGTAAACGTACAGTGAGAGATTTTTTAGATCACATTTTGAACTTGACGACAACAGTTGGCGACATTTGAATACACTTGGGTGCCTCCAATAATATTGTTTTAGATATTCTTTTCTCAGGTTAGTATATAGAGTACATACTAATAAAAAATGGTACTCGTCCTCCATATCATTTAAAAAACACAGTTGGCACAGTTTACGCTCCAGTCTGTTTCTTCCGTGTCGACCCGTTTCTATCCTTAAACAATGGGAAGAAGTTCTTAAAAAATTAACCTTGGTGATTCCAGAGCACCAGTTAATAGACGGGATTTTGACCAGCGCCGTTTGGTCTACGATATCTTATTTGATGAAATTGTGATTAACACGTATAAACTCAAGACCATTGTTACAATGGGACTGACTCTCGATGTCATTGCTCAAAATAGTTCAGATTGGTCCTCTCGCTTTCAGAGCTTCTTGGACCTAAGTGGCCATTGGACCCTTGAATTTTGTGCTAGAATAACGGCATGGGTTTAGAATAGATCAACCTGCAAACTGGTATTTCAAAGAATTATAAATTAACAAAAAAAATGTCCGCAAAGGAGAATAAGAGTTACAAGTTGTCTGATACAGAGGGAAGTTTCGGCTTATCCAGAAGATCCTCTAGATCGTTGTATCTCTTGTATGCTCTACTGGGTCTTTGGAAGAGTAGAGGAGATATTTGAGATATTCCTGTGCAGTGTGCTTCGTTTGTCATATTGGAATAAAAAAGGATTTATGTTTCTCTTAGATGATTTACCTGGTTCCCGATTGAAACCCAGTGGATCTCTTTCTAAAAGTTTCTATTTGGTATCGTCTTCAGAGTAGAGAATTTTCAATCGGCATGATTTCAAAATGATCATTAACCGAATGACCAGGAGGAGAGAAATGTTCATCATATCAACACAAGATTAGCCTTCAGACGTAAACAATAAACACGTGGATAACTCAGTCATATGAAGAAAGTAAATCCATGCGAGTTACCTCCCGTAAAATGACCCACTCTACATCAGAGATTATTTTCGGTATACGGGAATGGTCGATGGGATGTTCAGACTCCTCTTCAGACAGCGAATTTAGCGATGATAATTTAGCTGATGACCAGAATCTTTTTGAAGATTACAAATAAATATCTGATACGAATGATAGAACAGAAACAGATAGACTGCCAACAATTCGTATGTGAATTATCTCGTGCCAATATGAGCCCCAGGTCGACGAAAGTGACCCGGACAATGTTAAAATTTATCCAAAACAAATATGAGAAATTTTGAGAGAAAAAATAAGAGGATTGAATATTTTGAAATTATACCAAATACAGCTATGCTTATGGCAATTAGTGACAACTTTTAATTTTTAATAGCAGCCAAACATCGAATGCCGTGCCGTATAGGTCCTATGTACGTGTCATCTGTAATATGTGACATTATGAGAAAATTTTACAGCTCTGTCGGTGGTCAGTCGCTGATTATATTCTAACTGTAATGGCACGGGTCTCCTGTAACTGAGCTATCTCAGCTGTGTCCCATTTAGGTTCACGGTTATTACTTAAATTCGGACTTTGTATTAGGATGAATGTAAGTCCGAACATTAAGCTTATATGTTTGCTTTTTTAAATATTCGGATATTCGACTATAGCAAATACAAGGGTAATGGCAATAAATTGTATAAGTCCACAGAGCTGATTTTCTCCGCTATAGATAAATGTCCGATGGCGATTTATTTGGACTGCGTCTCGCGTGAAGATTACGAGTGTAAATGATCATATACTTTTTAAAAAAGGAACAAAGAAGTACCGATACGTACAATAGTTATATTAGCAACTTTTTTTGCAAAATCATGAATAACAGTTATGTTTACTCCAACTGTGTAGCCTATCTCTAAAACATGCATAGGCTATATATCACATGGGCATACGCGTATACGCTACGTACAAACAAAATCTCTGGAATAAACAAATGCAATTCAAGCTTTTTGTGAGCAATTAAACAAGTATAAAAGGATAAAATAGATAGAGTAAAAAAAGAAAAAAATATGCTAAAGAAAGAAGCATGATAATATTCTAATAATAAACAAAAACAGTAATAGATAGGGGCTTGAAATAGTAGGTCATTTTTTATTTTAAGTAGGCACGTAATGCGAATAATTTAATTTTAAAAAAAAATGCATTTCCCTTAAGCCTGAACCAAAGTTATACAGAACGTAGCTTTATGTTTTTAAAAAAATATTTTGATATAGATACAAAAAATGTCCAAGTATTTTGTCCAATTCATAATTAACTGCAAAGAGGAATGAATTAGACAAACTCTTTGCTTTTCAGTTAAAAACCAATTCAATTTGTTTGCCTTGTTGATATTAGAAAAACAATATGAAAAGGTAGGAAAATAAAACTCTGATCGAGGAACAAAATAGAATAATAAACCTTGATGTAATTAATTTAACATGCAAAAACACTTTTCGTTCTTTCTTTAATTCAGCCTACGGGCGATATATGCGGAAAATTGTTATTGGATAATGACGAACTAGGCCATCGACATTATCCAATCACCGCTAACCGCATACATCGCTTTTAGGCTGAATTAGAGAAATAACGAAAAGTTTTGTGTTTGCAGACAAAATTGAGAATTATAGATAACTAACATCACAATTCTGGGTTAGGATTTAGAGATGAACTATATTTGTCTCACAACGACAGATGGTATTCATTTATTATATTTGATTAGTGGACTTGAATCGGTTAAATTTCACCACTGTACAAGCTGGGTCGAACCCCAGAGTGTCCGCAGTAGTATAGTCGTAGTATCTCAGGTCGCATGGATTAGTACATAATAAGGAAGGCTTCAACGTTATCATGTAGTAATTGTTTTTGTGCGTTATATGTAATGGGGGTCCCCTGGATAACGTAGGGTTTGTGCGTTTTGATTTATTTTTGTGTGTGTGTGTTGTTGTTGTTGTATAAAAACATAAAAACATGAACCGTGCAAAAACCACAGACCATTTTTCGTAAGAGTTGGTTGGCCCCGAGAAGAGCCTTTGGAAGTGGGGTCCTGAAAAGAACCGTTGGAAGACCACACCGGTCTTAGAAATAAACCCGAAAGGCTCGAGCGACCTCTTGCCTACATATCGGGCATCGAGTTTCCTGGTGCATGTTCCGCAGCACACCACATGATGGCATGGGTCAAAGGCAATGTCCGCCAAGGCAGTTAAAC